>JAAGNO010027787.1:1797-12295 GCA_033439905.1 Ceryle rudis
AGCCTGGCCTCCCAGCAGAGGGGTTCCAGCCCTCCCAGCATTGCTGGGGCTCCTCTGGCCCCGCTCCAGCAGCTCCCGGGCTCTGCTGTGCTGGAAACTGTTGTAGATGACATAGGAACTGCTGGGGATGGTATTGCTGTAGCTGCTCCCCCTGCACCGGAATGCAGAGTTCTGCAGAAGTGAACGTGAGGGTTGAGAACCAGTGAAGTCCTTTCTAGTTACTGTAATTTCCATCCAGTGAGATGGTTGTAAAAGCACCAGAAATTTGATCAGATTAAAAAAAAAAACCCACCCAACCACCTGCCAAGGTCAAGAGCCTGTCTCCTGGAATGGGAAGCAATGGGCCATCAAAGAAGAGGCAAGAGACACGTTTGGAGTGGCCTTGCCTTGGCGCGTCCTCCCTCCTTTGGCAGTTGGCAGGCGGGAACCGACAGCCCGAAATGCTGCTTTCAATCTGTCATGTTCAATTGCATCAGGAGATCGTCCCTCTCTCTTTGTCTCGGTTCTTTTTGAACCATTTGGCTCCGTAACACCCCGCAGCTCGGAGTTCTAGGATTTAATTATGCATTCCATGGACACGTTAGTTTATTTAGGTAAAAATGACTCAGTTTATTTATTGACTTAAAAAATCCAGCGGCGATTTCACTGGTACCTCTCGGTTCTTGCATTCACGACACAGTGAATATTCATTCCCTGTTTAATTTCCCTGAACCACCAATAATTTTATGTCTCCAGTAGATCCTTCCACACCACTGTCTGCCTTCCAAGAAGTCCCAGCCCTCTGAGCTTCTCCTGGGAGTGAAAAACCACACTGTGTGTCCTGTCATCCTGCTCTAATTTCACAAAAGACCCGATTTCTCTGGTATCAGTGGAGGAAACATTAGTCATCCAAATCATCTTGGACTTTCTCCCTCCTCCTCTTCAATAATTTCTGTGGTCTGAACTCAGCTAAGCATTTCGAAGTGACTTGTCTTGATCTCCCTGCTCCACTGGCTTCGTTGAACTAAGGAGAAGGTCCTTTGCGCAAGTGTCATCTTCTGCAGGAAATAAAGAGATCTTTCCTGTTGAAGATCTGTCGGTTGTGTCTTAGTGATCTTTGCAGCTTTATAAGTAACGTACTGTAGAGTGCACATCTCAACGCAGTTATTAACGTTCAGTGCAGAGTTTTGAATCAGAGCTTTCCATTTTCCATAGGTGGCCAGTCTGGAGAGAGGTGTAGTGAAAAAAATGTTGTTTACGAAGGCCACTTTAGTTTCTCTGTTCACCAAGTGAAATTATTCTGTGCCAAGTAAGGGCAGTGTATTTATTTTACTCCAGGAGGATAAAACCTGACCAACCCTTGGAGGACATCCACTTAGGAGCTACAAAACCAGAGCTGGTTTTGTACCAAACCATTGTTGTTTGATCCACTTCTGCATCCGTGCCCGAGACCAAAGCAGTAGCAGCTCTTCTCTTCCCTCACAGAGAGGTGATGTTGTGAATGAATGAATGAATGAATGAAAGAACCTGTGAACATCACTTAAAATCACTGAGATGGGAAAGCATCACACCCTGTCTTTTGCTGTTGGTGAAGGTGATCCGTGAGCAATGTAAATCAAAGAAACCTAGAATAGTTTGGGGTTGGAAGAGACCTTTTAAGATCATTGAGTCCAACCATTAACCCAGCACTGCCAGGGCACCACTAACCCATGGCCCTCAGCACCACAGCTCCACGGGGGGCTTGGAAACCTCTCCAGGGATCGTGGGGACTCCACCACTGCCCTGGGCAGCCTGGCACAGCCCTGCACAACCCTTCCAGGGGAGATATTTTTCCTACTATCCAAATGGCTTGTCCAACGTTAGGCAGGAAATTTGTGGCAGGATCTAAAATATTCTGTAAGTCTCTTGATTGGCAGAGCCAAGCCTGAGTTAAAAGATGATCCTTTTCGCTCTGTTCTTATTACACAATACTTGATATTTTTAAAACAAAAGAAAGGCAAAATGACAGCCCGTGAAGCGCCGTTGATCGTTCTTTGACAACTTAACACAAGAGATTGGTTTTTACAGCTTCGTGCCTTTCAAGGATAGCCGCACTTTCTGATTTGCTATGTAATATGCGTTGTCATTACAGAGATTTTATTTAGTATTTACCGTTGAAACTCAACCCTCCCCAAACCCTCGAACGCTGCCCGTCGGCCACAGTCGAGCGAGGAAGGCGGGAGAGCATCGCTCACTCTGCTTGCGGAGCACAGGCTCCGTGCTCTCCAAGGTTGGCGCAGACAATCAATTACAACTTCCTCAAGTCATTATTGATACACAAATAAGGCAGTAATTATAGTTCAGAATTAATTTGCGGCTGGAACAATGAAACAAGACTGCTGAACAAGGAATGAGAGTCCTGGCTTGGCGCAGAAGGGAGAGGATTTGTTGGGGTTTTTTTTCCGAGGGGAAGGAGAATAATCGGGATGTTTCCAGCTCTGCTCTGGCAACTGGGTATAAGAAAATGAACGGTGAGCATTTTAGAAACTTTCATGGCAAGGATTGAACGTGAACCTCTTTGGAGATGTAAAGGCTGTTAAGGAAAGCAGTCAACCTTATCATAATCACCAAGGGGGCTGGAAAAAAAATTGCGATATAAGCACCGGGTTAAGTTTATGTTTTGTTGCTCTAGCCCTAGAGAATTCCCAATTTCACTCTCCTCTCAGGTGTAAATTTACATCCCCCAACAGCAGAGATCATGCGAAAAAGGCTGCTGCTATCTTAAGCCAGGAGATGGTTGGAAATAACTCTTCTGAATTTAACACCGAGCAAAAATCCCCACGGATAGATGGGTGGAGAATCTAATCCTTGCCGTGCTTCCAGGTCCAGCTAGTCAGGAGGATAATGTGAAGAGAGAGAAATCCCCAGAGCCAATTTTTCCTTAAACTGTAGCGTGATGGGTCTGAGCAATTGCTGATTCGGGTGTAACTTTGTGAGCCTTGGGAGAAACCAGTCGTGGTGGGATTGGTCTCATCTAACTTCGGCTTTGACTCGATGGCTGACGGTTTAAGCTGCCTCAGCAGTCAGCGGTGTCATGAAAGGGTGGTTAATCCTACCCAGAAAGAGATGGGAAGCTCACCATACGGAAACACTTCTTTGTTGAGGATAAAGGGAACACACACAGCCAGCTTAGGCTAAACGTCCACCTTCTGGACAGTCCTTTTTTGCTCTCAGAGTCGCAGCTCACGCTCTGAAGCAGCGATGTTACGTTCCTACGAGGGTGGTGGAACACTGGAACATGTTGCCCAGGGAAGCGGTGAAGGCCCCATCCCTGAAACCATTCCAGATGAGATGGGATGGGGCTCTGAGCAGTTGATCTAGTTGAGGATGGTCCTGCTCAGCACAGGGGGGGTTGGACTAGATGACGTTTAGATGTCCCTTCCAACCTAAGGCCTTCTGTGATTCTCTGATGGTCATATGTGATGAACCATCAAAGAACTCAAGACTCCTCTTTTTTCCTCACTCATCAGTGGTGGGGTGTCAGCCCTTGAGCAGAAACAGTTACAGGAATCTTTCCGGGAGAAGAGAAAAAATTGGAAGGTTCATAGAAATGAGAAACAACAAACGATCGGGAATTATTGCAAATAGTCTTCCTGTTAAGAAGACATTCCAGAACTGTTCTCTTGGGCCGAATAGCAATCCTGAGTTTTGTTACGGGTTTGGTTTTGCGTAACTTTGGTTTGTATCTCTGCCGAGGTACGATTGTCGCTGATTCCTCTGAGCATCTGCAGTTTAAATTCGTGCTGCTTGTTCCTTTCTGCAAAATAAGCATAATAATATTGCGCTTATCGTGGGGTTATTCTGGCATGTCAAGTATAAATAAGAGCATAAATTGAAATAGAAAAGAAGATATCTGTTCCTTAACAAGGTATTTGGAGTTGTTCTGAGGAATTGATGAACCCTTTTGAGATGAAGGCTTGAAAGGCAGAAATTGAAATCCTTCGTACACAAAAGCTGTTTTCCCCAAGATAGGAGAGGTCCTTTGAATGTCCTTTCAACATCCAGAAACAGCTGCAGTCCCTGAAGATACAGAAATAATCGTCTTTTATGCCGTACCCCTTGGGTCAGGATGCTTTGGTCCTCAAAAATGGCAGGGCAGAGGCAGAACGACTTCTTTTCAATAAAAAAAAAAAAAAAGAGATGTAAGTCGGTGGCACCCACTACAAAGACAACCTTTGCAGTCCTGCTGACTGACAGACCGCGGGGGAATTGAGGCTCGTATTAAAATTCTGCACGGTGGCTCTGATTAAACAGCCGAATCCTGCTGCGAGATGAATATTGAGAATTATTTTCATTTGAGAGATGAGGAAAAAAAAATTGAACGACGAGAAGGTCACTCTGGGTGAGGCAGGGTTAAGTCAGGGAAGCTGAAGGGAGGACGTAGCCTTCCGAGGCCAAACCTTGATACTGGAAGCGGGAGGAAGATTTTGCTATGACATCGGTTAGTACGTGATGGTGAGAAGTGTTTTGAGGAAAATAACCCACTTTCATCCTTCTCTTAAGTATTAGATTGGCTTGAGGTTTTTCTCTTTCTGATTTTCATTACGGCTCTTTAGGAGATGGTTCCGTTACGGAGGATAGGAGCTGTAAGGTTTTATTCTACGCTGTCAAATGGTGAAAATGAGATATAGTATGTTGGGAGAAATGATGAAAACGTATTTAGGATGTCTAAGCTACCTTGTAGGATTAGAACAGCATGATTCCATTAAAGCCGTGTCAGGGAAACCCCATTTGAAATCATCTGACAAAGGGCAGCATAGCTGCTGAAAAAAACTTGAGCTCGTTTTAATCGTTTATCACCAAATAAACCCCTGTTTCTTTCCCAAATCTGAGACATTTTAAATTTAATTGAAACGCCGCTGCTTAATTTCCCTAATGTCTTGCTGTAGCTTGATGAGGGAAAGCCAAGGAAAATGGGCGGTTAATGAATAATGCTGTAATGAGTAATGTTTTTAATGCTATCCAATTAATACTGTTAGTGTTTTCATACGATTAAAAAGAAAAAATAATTAAAAAAAAGCTTCTATTGAAGAGAAATATCCTGGAAAAAATGGCTTTGTAGGGCTGGCTTATGACACAAACTTGGCTTTGAGAGGTCAGGGAGGCTGGACCGTGGCGGTGACTGGCAGCTGCTCGTGTTCCCCCCTTGCTCTCTGGACACAATTTCTCCTGTCGGCTTCACAAACTGCTACGCCATCAGGTGCCCCTCTGAATTTGACAGCCCCTTGATTAATATTTTTTTTTTTAATTAAAAAAAAAAAGCTCTAAAGAGTGAAGGTGGTGTGGGTATTAAGGGGACATCACCTCAGAGCTGGCCCGGCAGGAGCGTGGCACGTCTTTTTTTTCATACCATCTCCTTTCCCGTGCTGCTCAGCCCCGTGGAAGTGGATCCCATTTCACCCAGAGCCTTTGGGGAAGAAACAGGAAAGATGGGATTTGTTTTGATGGAACCCCCCCAAGACGTGTCTTGCCTGGGGGACCTGGTTTGAGGGCAGCAGCGCTGACCAGAGCCCCCCGGGGTTCTCCGGCAGCGCAGCCTTTACAAAGAACACATCTAAACAGATGACAGGAGCGGGTGCTTTGCTGGCACGCACCAAAACACCTCAAAAAATGGCTAAACCCAGGCATTTGAAAGCACTTAGTGTGCTGAACTTGGCCATTTAAAGCCACCTGCAACACAGAGCTTCTAAACATCTCAAGGGGATGCTTTGGAAAGGTACCAGGGCCACCACATGGGCGAGGCCTGGAATGTTCTGAGGTCTGCAGCCCCACACAGGGCAAAGCAACCATATCCCCCCTCCTTCACCCCAATAAGAGCCAGACTGGGAGCAGCTGGGGCTGGCACTGGAGTGGAATCGAGCTGGGCTTGGCCCTTGGCGCCAAAAGGAGCTGAAAGGGGAGAGCAGAGCCAGGTGAGGCTGCTTGGGGCAGTTAATGGCCTCAGAGCTGGGAGGGCCCTCACCTGATGCTGCTTAAAACTCCCACCCGGTCACTCAGCTGGTAACGAGACAAAGCTCATTAATGAGCCTTCGGCCATCTTGGAGAAGGTTTGGGGAGAGAAAAGAAGGGCGAGGTTGCTGGCTGAGCTTTGGAGCTGCGAAAACACAAGGTAAAAGGGGGGCGAAACGCCCTGGTTTTGTTTCCTTAGTTCTTTTGGTTTAGTTTGTCGCGATAGAGAAGCGGGGAGGTGCTGGTGCAGTGGGTTTCTTTTATAAGGGGGAGGGAATTAGAGGTTGGTTTGCGAGCTAATTTGCTAAAGAGTCCATTTTTGAACGAGGTTGGCGTGCTCCAGATGTCGTGTGGCAAGGAAAAGTAAAATAGGTGCTTAATGATGATAAAAATAATCACGCAGAGATTGTTTTGTGGATGCTGTAGCCCTGGGGAATTAACCCCCTTCAGGTTCCCGCTCAAGGAGGGCTCTTGGGAAGGTGGTGAAAGGAGGTGGGAAGAGAAGCCTCAGCAGGTTAAAAAAAAAAAATCAAGGAGAGGGTTTGTTGGGTTCAGCGGAGACCCCTGATGGCAGAGCTCTCACGTTGGTCTGTTGTGAGGACGACGGTGGTGTGGAAGTAACTCCCCTGAGCCCACCATGAGTCTGGGGGCTGTCCTCGTCGTGTTTTGGCTGCTTGTTGGAAAAGAGACATTTTACCCCATTTGTTTATACTGCTGATTATCATTCTTGGAGGGGGAGCATTGAGATGTGCCAGAGAAATGATGTTCTAGTCTCAAATGCAGTCTTTTTGCCTTAAAAGAGATTAAAAAGGGGTCTCGAGTGGGTAATGGCAGGTGCTGGGTTGGGGGCTATGGCAGCTCCGGGTGGGAAGGGACTGGTGGCTCTGTCTGGGAATCTTGTTCACATCTTGGCGCTGCTCCTGAGCAGGGCAGCAGGGCTGGGCTGTGGGGTACCAGTGTGTGCTGGTTGTGGTTTCATAGTGGTTTCTGAGCCCGTGTGGATTTAAATAATACCATTGGTGTTGATGTGCTTTGGAGCTCAACAGCTTACAGGTGAAACTGGTGTGATAAGGTTCCCTAAACCATTCCTTCCCTGTCGGTTTTTCTTTGTTTGGTGTGGGTTTTCTTTGTTTTTCATACCCCTGGGCAATGATTTTCCTGCTGCTGATTTAATCTAATCAAGGAGAGGGGATAAAAATTGCTGTTACTCTTCCTCGTGCAGGTCTTCTGCTCCAAGTTTACACCTGTGGAAACCTCCCAAGTGCTGTGCATTGGCTTGATGTAGAAAGTGTGTTTGCCTGCTCCTGATCTCAAAGCCCCTGCTGATTTCAGTTGACTTTGAACTAAGCAATGCCTCCATAAGGGTGGCTTTTTGCTCTTTGGAGGCACAGGTCTAAACCTGAATGAAGTGGTTTATGTACAGCTAGGAAAAAGAAAGTGTGGAAATCTTTCTTTCTGTTTAGAGTTGGTCATCTGCCTCCTGAAAATGTTCTGTCTGCTACTGGTCAGCATGATCTTGGTGTTTAAAAGTCTCAAGTGGCGTGTCTGGGATTAGTGCTGAGTGTAAGATCTGGAAGATTTTCAGCTGCGGTTTCCACAGGAGGGAAAAATAAAATAGAAATAAAAAAAAAACCCAAACCACCAACCGACAAAAACCAGTAGAAAAGTGTAGGCTTGGAAAATGAATGTGGCCTGACACCTTCAGAAATACCAACTTAAAATGTTTTTCATTAGGCCCTGACAAGAGAGAAATGAATTCCCAGGAACAGAACCAGGGATGAAACCTGTTTCTGCTTTTATAAAATGAACCCCTAGCATTCTAGAGCCAAAAAAAGAACATCAATCTCTCCAGAACCGACACGGAAAAACCTGCTGAGCGTCAGCAGCCGCTTGCCAGGCTCTGCTGTGTGGAGGGGGGGTATTTATTTACGAGGCGGGATGCGGTATTTTGATGTTTCCTAGAACTGTGGACACCTAATCCTCATTTGCTACTTGTCACTGCCCTAATCTGAAAAGTAAAGCGGGCTAGGGCTGTGTTTAGTCATGCTTCTTAAAGGCGCTTTGTAGCCGACTTTGCTCGGTTCTACTTAATGATATGCTGCTAACAACCTACTAAAACCTTAAATACAGCTCTGAAAGAAAAAGCCCATTTTCATTTTCCTCTGTTTATAATGCCAATCAATTGGCGCCTTCAAGCAATTATTGACTAATTAAAGACTATCTGGAAGCCGGCAGGGAAAAAAGCATTAGGGGGGCTGGTGTGCAGCACTAAACCATTTCATAATATTTGCTTAGTGCCAGAAATGGAAGAGCAAATAGAAATTTGCTGAACCTTTTAGCGACGCGTTTAGAGCGCCGGTGACCAGCCAGAAGAAATCCGTTAGCGAAGCGGGAGCCCTTCGTGCCGCTTAATCCTTTTAAATGTTATATACAAATTAGCTTTTGGCATCCTGGTTTGCCTGCGGAGCCGGGTGAGGGATATACATCAGCAGATAACGTATCTTGCTACCTGCTTGTTTAATTTGTAGATGGAATCAAAGCTCAGCCCTGGAATTGAATCGCCCCGCGGTGAAGGGGTAGCAGGATCCAGTGTGATCCTCTTGGAGAGAGGGAGGGGAAAAACCTCCGTGCCAAAAATCCCCCGCTTGCTTTGCGCGGCTCGTTTGAGTGTGGGCGCAAATACCGACCGGAGGAGTTGAGGAAGATTTGATTGCTGAGGTTTTATTATGTTTTTTTTGTTTGTTTGTTTGTTTCTAAGCTCTGTCTCTTGCTACCAAAGACTCTCCGAACCTCCCTGGCCTTTTGGACGATTGTAGGTTGTGTTTTGGACCAGAGTTGATTTATTGTCAGTGGTTTTTCTTGGAAATCACACGATCCTCACTGTTTTTCAAATGAGATCACAGTGGATTTGGTTGGGGTTGGTTTTTTTTTTTAGGATGAAGTCCCTGCCTGGCACAATTTGATCTCAAATTGGCATAAGGGGGAAAGAATAGGAAAAGACCTGATTATTTCCCTTGAATTATGGTGAGTGAAGAAGAGGAGATGAGCGAGTTGCTCAGTGTTGCTGTGGAAAAAGCCTGTGTCTGAGGTGAAATCCGTTTAGCCCCAGGGCAGGGTTTCCTTGTGCAACACCATTTTGTTTCTTTTTTCTCTTTTTTTTTTTTTTTTAAATTGGTATTTATTGACTAATTCAGAGTTATTTAAGAATCTCACTGGAGTCAGTAGAGAGACCTTTAATTCCCCGTCTAGAGACTAAGCCACCAAACCTTCATTTCTCGAACAAATTACACATTCCTTTTTCCTTAATCCTTGCTCCAATTAATTAATCCCCAGTATCCTGATTAAAACACAGCTCAGTTCATTTATCCCAGTCTGCTTCAAATGTCCCCTGTGCTTTCATCCAGGCAGGTGGAATCTGAATCCTCGCTCGGCTGCAGTCACTGTGAAGTTTGTCCTCTGGGGGTGGGTTGTTTGGGTTTTTTTTCACCCCCCCTTTCAGCCCAGTGGGTATTTTGTAACAGTTGGAGCAGCTTTTGAATGGTTCTTGCCCTGCTGGGGTCTGGTTTGGTGGTTTGGATTCTGGAAATTTCTCTATTTACCTCCAGTGCTGTTTTTCCTGGCTTACCCAGCTCTGTTGTAACTCAAGAGTTTACACAGCAAAGTTCTCTCGGATGAAGATTTGCAACTTGAAAGTACTTTTTTTTTAAGATAAAAAACTGTTTACCAAAAAAAAAAAAAGAGAGAGAGAGGTTTCTGATCCAACTTTTTAAACTGCTTTCAGAAGAAGATGAATCGCTCGCTACGCTTCTTAGATGCTCTGCCAGGCTCCTCAGAGCAAACAAGCCTTCAGTTCTAGTCTTTTCAGTAAGAGGATGCAAATACTAGCTTAGAAATCTCAGATTTTTGTACCCAAGAGGATGTCTGTCTTTACAGAGCTACAGGCCTTGGTATTAAAGGGTTTGTGTGCAGCTGCATGACTCTTGTTTTTATTTCTTTCTTTTCTTTTCTTTTTTTTTCTGGGGGTTCTAGGTAAGTAGAAATAAACACTGGAATAAATCTCTCCCCAGAGGCTACAAGAACAGTTTATCCAATAAGAAAAACATATATAAAAAAAAATTTTGAGTATCAGAGTTGGTTATATTTAATATTTCTGGGGCTACTTAATTGTTTTCTTAATAATGTAAAGCACAGCTGCTTCCAGTCCTTAAAAAGTCATTAATGGACTTTTCAGTAAATGAAACAAAAGCATGGAGAATGATAAATAATTCTTATCAATAGTCACTCATTCCTGGACAGTTCCCTAATTATTCCCACTCTTTTAGTCGAGAGAATATGCAGTAGACAAGAAAAGAGGAGGTTTGGATGCTGGTAGAACTTGTTTTGTGTGAATAGATGTGATTTTTAGAAGAGAAAAGATTAAAAAACCCACCCCCAACTTAAAGAAAAATCAATTGCTTTCCTCATCTTTGCAACAAGAACTTATTACTTAACCATTTATATTTGCTAAGGCTTTTATAGATATTTAGGTGGG
>JAAGNO010027788.1:0-55892 GCA_033439905.1 Ceryle rudis
GAGCGGGTGGGGAGGGATGATGTCATCCTCTTCTGCGGGGAGGGGCGGGGCGGGGCGGGGCCGGGGCTTCTCCCGCGGCGGGAGCGGGAGCAGGCGGGGGGACCGTCACGTTTTGAGTCTGTCACGGTGTAAAGCCCGCACGCTTTGAGTGGCGCTGAGCCGGGCGGGGGACTATCGCTCTGGCGGGGCCTCGGAGGAAGCCCCCTAAACACGGGGGATGCTTCTCCGGGTCCCCCACGGTCGGTTTGAGCGCCAAGACGCAGAGCCGACCGCAACTTTCGCACCAGCGCGGTGACGTATTGGGGAAAGAACATTTTGTTTCAACCGCGGTTAAAACCTTTCCCCGGGATTTGGGCTGTGCAGGTGTAAGCGGCGGTGAACACGCTCGGCTCTACCGTGGCTCGCTGCTAGGAGCAGAGGGCACAGCCTGTGGGCGTGCGGGAGCCATCCGAGTACAATAGGTAGCCCGGCTATAGAAAGCGGTGAACGGCGAAAGCTTCTGCTGATCCCGCGGTTCTCAAAATTAGCACATTTAGTTTTGGTGAAGGAATTGGATTGTTTCTAGTGCTGACATTCTATGACCCACTTTTTTTTTTTTTCCCCCCAACTCTGGTCAGATGAACTGTAGGGATTAACCACGTCAGCTTAAAGCACAGGTACTGAAGAAGAAAATTCAGCACATTTCAGAGAAGCAGCCTCATGTTTCCTTTCATCCATCACGTATTACCAGAAAATAAGAGACCATTTATTTATTTGTTTAGCATTAGCTACACAATGCACAGTCTTTAAAACAGCACAATTTGGAAGTTGAGGGGTTTTTTTTTCTGTTCATCTTTCATGAATTTTCAACAAGGGATTCTGTCACTGTAATGATGAGGTAAGGGAAGATTGCTTTTAAACAGGGACGTTTAAGTGACAGTAACAGTATTGAAAAGGAAGAGTTGATGTAAAGGAGATCAGACCACGGGAGAACCTATCCTTAAAATCTCTTTCCAGCTCACAGTATACCAGGAGATGATGCTAAGTAGGTATCCAGTTAACAGGCTGAGGATGTTCGTAGTTCTCTGGGCTGGTACATGGGAGGGTTGCTATAAATTATAGCTTCTGAGGCTTTGACAGGGAGTGTTGCTTCATTTCTTGAAATTATGGGCTAAATTCATCACTGTTTTAACACGGCACTAAACTATTTGCACTTAAGGGGCAATTTCACCACAATAAACCATTCTTTCATTCTCTAGAATATGCTCTTCTAAGGTTAAGTGGCCAAAGGACTCCCCACTCTGTGGGTCACAGAACTGGCTGGGATGGTCTTTGCATGTCAAGAGAGAGAATGTTTTCAAGGGGGAATGAGACTGGAGTTAGCAGGCTGCTTTTCAACAAACTATCATCACATAGAAAGCAAAATTCCCATAGAAAAATGCCTTGATCCCTGCCAGAGCACCGCAGAGCAGGACATCAAGGGCTTTCTGCTGCTCTAGGTGTTGTCAGCAGGCTTGGGAAGACAAGTGCAGCCACTTGACGGAGCCGCCACTTCAGGAAGGTTATTTTGTTTAGGGGACACTGTACATCAGTATATTCTAAGTGAAGTTTTCCTCAACGGCCCAGTTTGCAGAAAAACAATGCGTTTGTTTGGTTTGCTTGAACTGGATGAAGACTAAATGAAAACCAGGCCAAAAGTGGATGCTTTTGCTAAGTGAAAATCCCATGTTTGACCAGTCTCTTGGAGATGCTGATGGTACAAATTCCAATGCAGAGTTGTTACAGAGCAGTCTGAGTGTTGCCTGCAACTGGGGGGTATTTTTCAGACATCTGTTCCTTGCAAGAGAGGCATTGGCCTGTGTCCTCCAGAGCAGGCTCCTTCCTGCAGTCCAGCACCTGAAATCTCTTGTCCCCTCATTAATTCTTGTACCTGCAAAGCAACACACTCCATTTGCTGATCCTTTATACATACCTGGGGGAGCAGTTCCTCTGGAAGCTGCCTCTTCATGCCCCTTTATGTGCATCCATTTGGATTATCTCACAAGAAGGAAAATCCTTTGAAGTTTGCTGGCTTCACCTGGGCTTGTCATCAACAGGAGTCGAGTGCAACCATGAATCAATTTAAAGGTTCATTCCAGCTAGGTGTAAGATAGTTCCTAATTACAAGGCTGGAAAATAAGAATGTCCAGGAGTCATTTGAACATAAATGTAATTCTAGGGCAAACTTAAAAACAGGTTCTTGCTTAGCTGCCCTATTATATTTCACCCTGAGTTTTGCACGTCTCATTCATAAAAAAACAGGCGTCTAATTTGCACCTATACTGTGTGGCTTGTCTTGTTCCTTCTAGCACAAGGGAAGTGTCTTGGGTGTGGCCAGATGTGGATTTGTTTGAAATTCAAAGTAGTTCCTGCAGTCGCGACCCTTCTTCCTGTCCACCTTCTAAGCAAGCTGACCTATCACATGCTGACCAGCTCTTCTTCCCAGGCAGCGATTCATGAAGCTGCTTGCAAACCTTTTACGGGCTTTCCTACATTTTACATTTAATAACATTAAAAACTATGGGCTCTAGAACAGCCCTCTCAAGTTTTCCATAAATGGCTAATTTCCTCTTGGGTAACAGAAATGGCACTTTAACGGTGAAGATGACAGACATGATAACAACACCTTTTGACCAAGCAGCCCTCCCACCATTTGGTGTCAGCTTCTGGGGTTCCTAATTTGACATCCCTCCGGCCCCCGTTGCTGTAGAATAAGAGATGATCACACCTCCTACAGCGAAGAGAGTGTGAGGAAAGCAGGAATCACACTAGACGCTGCTGATCTTAATGTCACCCTTAACAAATCTGATCTTACCCTAGTTCATCTATCACTCTGCCAACTAGGCATTGTTTTGTATGATTAAGTGCCTGTGAAATCAAATAATAAACTGAATTAGCTCCATTTGGGTACGTTATCCAAACTGGACTTTTGGATACATCATGATTAATAAGATCTTTAACTTGTCAGAAATGCCAGAACACAGATAATAACAGTAAAAATACTGACGCTGTACGTTAATGGTTTCCTTGACTCATTACAGGACAGAGAATGAAGTCCATACTTCACTCTGGAAAAAATGCAGCACTTAACACAGATGTTACAAAAAGAAACAGGATTTCTGCTATATAGAAATAAAATATTTTAGTGGGTAATGTGCTGGCAGAGAACTACAAAACACTTAGTACTCTGTGTTACTGTAATGTTTTCATTAATAATTTTGGGTTTATTTGCTCCTTAGGAGAAGGAAATGGCGCTGTCTGTTTAGCACCATATTACATGCGTAATTCTGGGCATTCTTAATGACCTGGAAGTTAGAATTGTGATTAAGTCTGTTACTAAATTAGTGGCTCTGTGGTAGCTGCATGAGTTTTATTCAGAATACAATGGCAGACCCAGAGAGGTGACGCTGCACCAAAAATAACATTGCAACAGACATTTATTTGCTTACAAAAATGAGGGGACTGTTTACATCTAACACTTCTAAAGCACCTTCTGAGAATATCACTTATTTTACGCCAAGAGGATTTTAATACCTTTTTAGTGGCAGATGTTATGAACCATTGCTTGTAACTGGTGAAACCAGACTTCTGCCATTGTGTGACCACCTCCCAGCTGAGCTCCACAGCCTCCCACCTCACCTCCCTTTCCACCGAAGAAAATAACGGGCTCGAAGGGAATCTGTGAGGAGCACAACCATTTTAGAGAGAAAGACGGACAAATACAGATCGCAGGAGGCTCTGAGGAAGCAGAGTGATTTTTCACCAAACTATTCTTTCAAACAACCAGATTTCAGGTTGTCTGAGAGGATGAACCTGTAAAGGTCACAAGTTACAATAGTAAAAGATTTAATTCCCTTTTAGTTTTTGTCTTCAATAAATAATACGCTCTAGCAGTGGCAATCATCTTTTGAGAGAGTGGAAACATTGTGCTAAACAATTCTTGTCAGCTGATACATGCAAATTTATGTTGGTTATTTGCATTAATGTAGTGTATGGTGTATTACTGCGCTGTTGCTCTACATCTTGCAAATGCAAAAGCCTTAACTTTAAAGAGTTTGGAAGCTGGATATTGTAATGGTACTTTGGAGCAATAGGAGGATTTACGGAGAATTTAATTTCCTTCGCACATTGCTGCTGTCTGTGCCAAACAGCTCAATAGTATGCAGCATTTTACAATGGGAACTGAAGTTAAACACGTGTATCATTGAGACCTCCACACATACTGAAGGAAGTCAGCGGTTCATCTGCAGGGATAATGTGATGCTGCTGCAAGAATGTGGGATGGGGATTTTGCAACCCAGGTTCACTTCCTAACCCAGCTTGAGCTGAGTGTTGCCCTTAGAACAACCCTTTCCTTTCTATTCCTCCACTTGCAAAAGTTAATGGTAGGGTCCCTTGTAAATGCTTTAAGATCTACAAAGGAAAGATGGGATCTATCCTTATGGTAACTAGATGTATCCATAGCCACCATCTAAAACAGTTACAAGGTGAATTTTTTTATGGGAGCAGACACTTGAAACAACGGTGGCCCACACTTCAAACATGGACAGTTGCAGAACGTGAACATGAAGCTTTATGATCTTAAGAGGATCACATGTCCATGAATTAATCTACTGTTGGCTCTAAAGATGCCAAAGCTGCTTTGTCATTGTCCGTTGTGTACACACTGTGTGACAGGGAGCTACTCTATGACTGCACAGCCTCCCTTCTGTCCTTGTGACTGCAACGAGCCCTGGCAGCATAGAAATACCCTCCTGCACTGCCACGTTCACCTTGTAAAGTAAATATCACTGGGATCACACAAAAGCAGCTCTAGAGAAAGGGATACGGGGACAAAGGGCGCGTGAATAGAAGGGCTACAGAAAGGCACAAAATGAGTCACAAGGGACAAATTCTAATGACGAGTTTGAAAGGATGTTAGAAATGGGAGAAGGCTGAAGGAAAGTCTGCTGCTTAGTGGGGAATGAGAAGATAAGCAGGTGACACCAAGATTGACATATTCAATGTTTCTCAGACACAAACATGGTGCTGGTAGCCAGAAACTTAGCATGCTTCATTTTAACAGGTGTGTAGACAAGTCCAAAATCAAGGGCAGAATGCATTTTGAATGTTTAAGAAATGTAGGTACATTGAAATCAGCCAGGCCTGCTGAGCGTTACACTGGCAAATTTAAGGCACTGAAGCAGTCTTAGAAGTGCTACCAATAATCTTTGACAGCTGCTAGAAGAAAAATCCCAGTGGATAAACAGAGTACCTGTCATTAAAAAGGAGAAAATTAAGAAAATAGGGACTTCCAGAGGAGTCAGACTAGGACTGTCACTGAGACACATTTTAAAACAAATACAGTTTGTTCTGAAAGATGTCGAATACAGGCAAGGCAACAAAGACATTTGAAGAACAAATCCCGTTAAATGGATCTAATCTCTTCTTTAGGACAAACAGCCTAGTGCCACAGGCGCCTACCAGTGTTGCTCCTGGTGACATGATGTGTCTGGGAGGCATGCAGGTGGTGCCTTGCTTTCCCCTTCTGTTATGGAAACTTTGCAAACACAAAACACTCCATGTTTGCAGGATTCCATCCCTTTCTATGTATGCTGGATTTACGGGGCAAGTGCTACAAAGATCCTGCATACAAGTGAGTCCCTCCCTACCCTCTGACCGCATCTGGAGGAAGGGGTCAGCTGAAGCCCTGCTGCTGTGTTGTTAGGACAAGGTAAGATGCTGCCTACATAGGTAAGGCAAATGCCTGGCAGTTGGGTAGGGGCACACGTACTAGCTTGGAGGATACGGCCCATAAGCTGTGTACATTGGCTATTCCCCGACCTGGCTCATATGTGGTAAGGGTCAGATGTGAGTAAGGCTCTTTAAAAGCTTTTGATGTAGTTCCACACGCTGTTATTATGTGCTGAACCGAAGAAGAAAGAAAAAAAAAAAAAAAAGAGGCCAAGCTAAAATCATTTTGCAGTCTGGTAGGTGCACAAGTGGTTGAAATACCACTTGTCCAGAGTAATTATCAATGATTCACTGTCAAGCTGGGGGAACGTTGTAAGTGAGGTCCCACAAGGGTCTGTCTGGGGTCAGTTTTACTCAATGCTTTCATTAATGACTTGGATGAGAGTAATGATTTGTGTAGAGAGTAAAATTTGTGGATGACATCAAGATGGAAGGGTTTGTGAGCACGTTAGCGAACAGGATTAGAATTTAAAATAATCTTGCTACATTGGTGAAATGCTCTGAAATCAATAAGATCAAATTCAATAAAGAATGCAAAGGAATCTTCTTAGGTGGGAGATGTAAAATGCAAAGGTGCAAAGTGGAGAATAGCTGGCTAGGCAGCAGTGCTGGAGGCAAGGCTCAGGGTCCTGCAGTCAGTCATGAACTGAGGATGAGTCAACAGTATAATGCTGCCGAAAAAACATTCGCCCCTGCAACGACTTTCCTGCCCCTAAGTTGAACAAATGTAATTCTGCTGAATACAAGGATAATTACTCTGTGCTACTCATCACTAATTACTAGGGTTGTGTGCCCAATTTGGAATACTAAAAGAAAAAATAAAGCAGGAATGTGAAGAGAAGAGAAAAAGGAGTGATGAAATTTATTTAATCTATAAAAAAAAAAAAGAAAAAAAAAAAGAAAAAAAAAAAGGAAACTGAGTGATGACCTGGTAGCATTCTTCACCTCTGTAAAAGACTTGCAGAGAAAAACGAGTCTTTTCCATGCCAGCAAAAAGATGAGAATTGATTTGCGGCAAGAGAGCGATATGTTAGATCACCATTTTCTCGCTATATCTCAGCATTTGAAGAGGTTTCTTAAAGAATTCCCATAGTCAAAATTTTAGAACAAGATGGACAAACTGCTTCCAGGAATATGCTACACAGTTGACTTTTTCTCAAAGAAGATAAGACCTTTATGTTTCTTCCAACCTTATGGATCCGTGATTTTTGTCTAACAGCCTCGATCACAAGAGATAACATAATTCCTAATAATCTATTTCAGCAGTTCAGTATTAAAGTTCATAGTCAATACCAATCAATTAGCTCTGAGCTCTTGGAAGCTAGTGGTGTACAGAACCAAAAAGCTAATATACCATAATATTTTGTCATGGCAGAGTTTATTCTACCAAAGGGCTCAGTCCTAACAATCTTCACAGATGTCTTTGTACAATTATATTACCTTTACTCGGGGGGGAAAAAAAAAAAAAGCTACTCAGGTCTGTGTAAAATTGAAGGATTGTGCTTCTTTATGTATTACTGGTGTGCACAGTGCTAAACCATTTATCAATGTGGTGCTGTACGTCATGGGCTTTTTTTCACTGGTATTTACGGACTGAGTCCATCTAAAACTAAATCTTCAGCCAATTCCATGTGTGAAAAGAAATACTATGAGCGCTTCCATTTGCACTTGAGTAGTTGGTGCTGGCTGCTGCTGTGCAGAGCAGCACCGTGCTGGCTGGACACACGAAGGGGAGGCTGGGTGGGCAGCTCACCCCAGTCTCTGCACCTCTGCTGGGTGCAGGACTTGCTCAGGTTGCAGCAGTTGAGGATCTGGCCTGCAGCACCTCCAGAGTACAGTTTTGCAGCTCTGATAATAGCATCATGAAAGGATGTGATTTTTTTTGCCATGTACACTCTGATCTAGCATTTTGTCTCCTCCTCTTCTGTTCCCAGAATCCTTGACTTTAGAGTAGAAGAAATGCTGTAAAACAAAGCAAACTGCAACGAGATGCTGCTTGTTCACTCACTGGTTGGTTTCCCCTTTTTCTATTACCAGTTGTTTGGTTTTGGAGACCAGGTTAAGTGTATCAAGAGACATTTGAGGTCTCTGATGACCTCTGCAGAGATTTGAGATCTACAAAAAGAGTTCTTTGCCGAGGAATTTATTGTCTGGGCACAGCTAAGACTAAGACTAAAGTGCTCTGGAAGGGCTGAGGCTGTCCTTCAGGAGAGGACACACAGCAGAACCCAGCTTCTTGGGACAAAGCTGACTGGGGAGAAGTAGTAACTTGAGGGTGACTGGAAAGACCCCAGAGCTCAGGCTGGAGTTTCTCCTAGCCTTATGGAGTAGAGGCTGGGGTAAGGTGGCCACGGGGGCTCTGGGAAGGTGGAATGACCAGTCCCTTCTGAGCAGAAGCCTGCAGTTAGCTTCAGAGGTTACTCAAAATCCTGCAGAAAGCTGGGCTCTGCCCCACACCCTTTCTCTAACCCTGACAACAGATGCTGGCAGAGAGAGCTGTACAGAAATGAGCAAAAAGAGCAGACAAAGCACTGGCCTTTTTGGAGCCCAGATCTCATCTTGGCTTCCTCTTCTCATTTCTTTCCTCATATCCCCACAGCAAACCTCCACCTCATCCACTCTGCAGCCTGGGGGTGATACCTTGGGGCTACTTTCACCTCTGCCTCTCCCTCTTCAGTCTTCTGCTTCCCTTCCTTCATCCCAACCTTGCTTAATGTAGTCTTGAAAGAAGTCTGGCTACGTGCAGGTGGTAGGTGTGTTGTAATCTACTTATCCAATCTTCTGACCAACCCTTATGTCCATTAAAATTGGGTAGTACTTCAGGGAAAAAGTCATCTGAACTTTGCCTGTGAAACCGTAAAGGAAAGAGAACAGCTGTAAGACGTCAGGAATTTAGTATCAGCATCTATTTGCCTTTGGAGAGCAGTTGTCTCAGTGACTGAACAAAGTGGATTTAATTTTATGAAGAGATTGCGTTTGATGGAGACACAGAACTGTTCACCAGGGGAAAGACTGGCTAGTTATATCTGCTCTGAGACATAGTTAGAGTACCCAATGCTAGTGCCAGGTGTGTGGTACAGGTAGGTAGTGGAAAGAAGGTTCTATTTTCTCTAACAAATTGCATTAAGATTACAACAGAACAGGGCGAGTGGCACAGGATACATTCAGTACCTCACAGAGTTAAGGTCAGCTGAAGTGCATGGCATTTTATATTTCCTCTTGTGAAAACAGAGACAGAAATGGAAAAATGGAGCTCCAGGGGCTAGGTATCATAGCGTCTGGCAGCAGAAGGAACAAGCATGGAGGTTAACATCCAATCGCACAGGAGCTGGTTAGAGTTATCACCCCAGCAAAGACCTCCCCCTGGCCTCTACGCTCTGGCTGAGAGCGGCGATCCCAGCCTCTCTGCTCTATGCAGTGTGACACCAAGTGCACACCTACTTGGCTACAGAAGAGAACTGGTCTTTGGGCTCATCTCACAGAGAAACTTTTTCATGGGTAATGTTGTTGACTTTATTCTTAACACTCAGACAAGCAGAGGCTCCATCAGCTGGCTGTACATGGAAGAAAAGTAATGGAATTGCTTCACTTCCTTGATTTACGGAGGAAACTGAAAGCCCTGATTTATTAAAACAAAATAAGTATTTCTCCAGAATAAAGAACCGTAGAACTTCACTCAGCCAATCATTTCTCAAGCTACAAGAAGACAAAGAAGTAGGAAGAGACTATGAATCAAATAAATTATTTTTTTATATCTCTTCTGTAGCTGTATCTGTGCCTTCCATCTGCAACAATCTCTTTCCTGTTCAGCTATTCAGTTTGCAGAACAGCAACATTTGAAAAGCCAACTAAATTGAAGAATGTTAGACCTCTGTTTAAAAAATGCCTATAACATCCCCATTTTTAATTACCCAGCACCTAGTTCAAATACGTAGTACATAGTGCATTTATTTTGTTGAACTCTCTACCAGTCCAGTGACAAATTATGGTCAATATTGTTATTTTTATTTCATTATATGGGGAAGAATTTTCCCTAAAGGCATATTTTGCTCAAATTATAATTTAGGCCAGAAAGTTTTGTAGCAGTCAACTGGCAATCACAGACTACTTTCCTGAGAATTGAGAAGAAATGACAAAGGTACAAAATAAAGTCAAATAATAATTACAACTTAAGGAATTAGCTACAACAAATCAGATAGGATATTTGATAACAGAGGAGCAGGATGAGAAGCAAATGTACAAAATGTTTCTTCCCTGATAGCAGCACTTCAACCTTTTCACATCTTCTGGCAGACAGAGACATGATTTAAGATAGGTATGAGAAGAGAGGCCCCTGTGTGCTCTTCTCACACTCTCCCTTTTGTATTTTTTACAGGTCAATATACCTACTTCCATTCCCTTTTTTTTCTCCTTTTCCTTTCAAATTATATTTTTTTCTTTGGTGAAACCACACCTGAAATTTTGGACTTTCACTATCACGCAATGAACTGCCCTCAAAATGTTACACCTTGAAGCTCTTTATTTACTGCCACCTCTCAACTCTCCCTTGCTAGATAACCTGCTTTTCCAAGTCCTGCATTTTAAGACCCTTCTACTCTCTCTTTGCTGTTCTTGTAGAGTTCATTAGTGGAAAAGTAGGGATAAATATACAGATGGCTAGATTGCATCCGGAGCCAGCTTCTCTCTAGAATGACAATAGCCATGTTTAAGCAGTGCTGGGGCCAAGTGAACAAACTTTGCTAGAATCTAGCTGTCTTCTGCAGCCACTCAAGTTTTAGTGCCTGATACTGATGGCTGATGGGGCTCCTTGGCTCTGCTGGAGGACCATGCAAGGAGGGTCATCCTTGTTCTAGAGCTGAGCCAGCTTCATTCATTTGCCCTGCTGTGGGAGAGAATACATTACTCTGGTAGAAGAGGAACCATCAGTTCAGACATTGCAACAAGATTTGTAGCAATGCCACGATATCTGGTGAGTCAGCTAGAAAACAATGGCACCGACGAGAGATCTGCTATTACCAGTCCCAGGGAGGATATGAAAGACCCAGGGTTTTTTTAGCTAATGGTTAAACCTCTGCTTGCTGAACTTCAAAAACAACCCCTGATATTTTCACATCTCACAGATAGAGCATCTGAGATACCAGACCTGTGGTACACAGTTTCGCTTCTACTGGGAGGACATTATCACCACCAGCTGTGGCTTTATATTACTTATGAAGTCCTACTTACCTGCAAACTGCTGTATTGTTCACCCATCCACGGCAGCCAGGGTCAGGTCCAGCAGCAGCGAGTCAGGGAGGACGCACACCTTGTACTTCATGGCAGAAGTGTGGACAACCTGCTGCTGGGCAGCACTTTCCGGTGTGTCAGCTGAACTGCCCTGACAGAGAGAGATTATACACAACAGGATAAGACTTCACAGTTTATCAGTTTAATAGTAAAGCAGACGGATTTTAAAGAGTTGGGAACTAATTGGCTTAGGCTGTGGTTCCAAGAGAAATCACGTGAGGATTTAGGTACCTGGCAATGGGGAACTGAAGTGCTGCAGCTGGGTGATGAAAAGCACTTAAGTCGTACAACTCACCTGACTGCTTCAGATTTGTTCCAGAAGTTTTGAAGGCATAACTTTGTTTGTGCAGACTGTATGTCAAGACAGGTATTTACTGTCCTCTTAGCACTGGTACTGGATGAGGAATAACTCAGGCAATATAAAGCAGTGCCAGTGTGAATCATGTTTTGGGTGCTCCAGCTAACTGGGCAGAAATGTAATTTTCTCCCTGGTGCTGATCACCTTTCTTTTCCCAAGTGCTGTAGTGGTCCAGTATTAATAACACAGAACCAGAACTATACAGACATCAGATATATTGAGTAACCTTAACAAATGAGTATATAACAACCCATCAGAAATCACAACAGAATTCAGGCACAGTAGTTTCAATACTCTGATGTGGTAAAATAAGGCTGTGACTGTTTGTGTCAGCTGATCAATTGACATAAATGATATAAATGATTTCAGCTTCATTTAGCCTTTTCATCATTACCACTTCTAGAACCCCAGGGATAAATGAATTTCAAGAAAACAAGTAAACTTTTCCAATGTTTGACAAACTGAGATCTCTTTTCAAAAGACAGTCCCTTTCAAAAGCAATCAGAGATCTAAACATGAGGTGGTGGCTCATAACATCCTTACAAAAAGCCTTTTAAAATTGACTGGCAGATTCAGCCCCACCTCGTTCAATTATAAGAAAGCAAATGGGCTGCAAAGAAAACCTGCTTAAAAAGTCTCCCAGCAGGCACTTTGGTTACTACCCAGTGTGAGTTACAAACTGGGTAATAGGAAAAGCAAAGAAGTAACAGACTTTAATAATGTTAGGCCTAAGCTAGTATTAGTCCACTTCTTTTTAGAATCATATTAACACAGGCAAAACCTCAGCATGGCTTACTTGAATAAGCTGAGCTACATAGGAACACAGACTTCAGAACATAAAGTCCTATCACTCTGTGATGTTTTATATAAAAAACATAATTATTAGAGCCTTCAGCACACTAACACTAGTAAGATACTTTTTAAAGCATCAGAACTCAAATAGATTAATAGACTTAATAGACTTAAAGCCTAGCCTGCTTAAATATGAATGTTAATCCGGGAGTACAGGTAGATTGCAGCTAGATCCTGCAAAGCACACCCTTCCTCACCCCCTCCAGCGCTTTTATACTTGAATAAGCACTGCTGACTTAGATCATCAATAACCAAGAGCAATAGACTTGGCAGAAAAGGCAGACCTCACAGAAAGCTGGGAGAATCTTCTTGTGCATGCAGTTTTTCAGGGATTTATCCAGTTTGTGCATTAACGCAGTGCATCATTTTGGTCACGCTTGCTTGCTCCTAAACACCTAAATGAAGATAGTGCACTACTGCTGCACCTTTCAGCGGCCAGAGGATTTGCAGGCAAGACTGAGCCACGCTCTCTTTGCAGATGATTCTTCACCAAGGCACTACTTGTCAGGTGGACAGCAAAGCTGGCAAATTGGCTCCTCAATCTCACCCTGCGCAAGGCGTCTGTGTGAAGCTGGTTTGAAGCAGGGCTCTGCTAACCTTGGTGATTTTACACCAAAGCAGACTGGGAAGTGCTCATGCATTTGACCACACCTCATGATGAGCTGGGTGGGACCCTCGTGCCAGTGGGTGGTTACACATAAAGAGCCACAATAACCCCTTTGGGTGACAAAGCTGGGGCCAGAGGAGTGCGACTCTCAGCCCAAGGGCAGTGTGTCTATGCACCCATCTACTGCTGAAGACATGTGCTGAAATCAATTTTGGGTTCCTGTTCTTCAGCTCTCTGAGCCTTCCTATCAACTATTACTTTAAACAACTGTAAGTGCAGTAAAGAGCTGTCAAGAAGTTATTTGGGTTTGTACCACATTCATCAGATTAACCACTATTAAACTGCTTTAAAGCAGCAGCTATTTTACTGCTTTGTGGATGTAAGGAAGCAAAATCAAGCTCGTGGATTAATAAGGGGGTTTTAGTTCCTTCAGTACAGGCAAAAATACCCGCTGATTTGCTGAGTTGGCATTATTGTCATGACTATATATGATCATGTCACCTGAGGGGCATGAACGCAGCAGTATGGAGGTAACTTTAGCCATGTACTGGTTCTACGGTATGTTTGGATACCACAAATTCTTCCTCCACGTGTCTTGCTTCTCTATCCCAAAACAGCCTCTTTGGGCAATACTGGAGATGTTTTTGAATACTCTGGAGTGATTAATCCCACCAAATGTTAACTGTCTGACCCCTGAACCCAGCAAAGATTTTAGCAAAGGGGTGCCAGTTTAATGAAGATCAAAATGTAATTATCAACCACGAGATCTACTGGGATACGAGGAGAAACAGCAAGCCCATTAATCACTTCGTTCACACAGCAGAATATTTACAAACTTCTCTGAAGTAATTTGATGGCTCTTTTGTATCCTGTCCCCTTTTTCTGCAGTATGGTCTGCCTGTCTTTGAAGACTGGTCTACATTTGTCATCCTGGATAAAAACCTCTGCCTCGTGTCTTCCCAAGATAGAAGTTTAGTACAGTGTAGACCTTGGCTTTGTACAGTCCTGGCACCTACATTGGGGGTATCTTTTCTAAGGGGGACCTCTAGTTGTGTCTACAATATTATACTAACTGTATATTGATAATAAAAGCAATTAGATGGCCTTAAGCTTCATGGGGGGACTATCTGACATGGGAAAATTTTGGAATTAAAAAAACCCCACAGGTTAATTTCACGCTCAGAACTTCTCCACATGAGCAGATTTCTGCTGAAATGAGATGCTTCTCTTTAACTGCTTTACATTATCTGCTCTGGAGTAAGTAGGGAAAAAGCAGCAGTGGGCTTTTATCTCGCTGTAAATTATTGGTTTGTTGTGGTGCTGACTTCTTTTGAGGTACTCCCTCAGTGCTGTGAGCTAGAATTTTGTGCTCCTTGGGGCCGATGGTGGACACAGTGCATTTTGGGAATGTGCCACTGGAACTACCAGCACATTTTGTTGTTGGTCACTGGAAATCTGCATTTTCCATTTACTCTCACATAGGTGTAAAAATTCCATGATTTGTCTTTTGCCACAAGAGTTCATTGCTGTCTGACTGTGAATTTGTGGCTCATGACAAAATAGTGACCGATGTGAATATATACAGGACATACTTCTAGATACCCTGTTCCTGAGCAGTCAGAAGATGGCAGCAGCATTTCCGAGCTTATCTGCAGTGGAACTTATCAAGCCAAAGGTCTGGAAGAGACCTCAAAGTTCACATGAACTATCCTTCTGGCGCCAGGTTCAGCTGTCCTTATTTCGGTCTTGCGTCAAGTCTTCTAGAGAACCTCCACTGGGGAAAATTCCATGGCAACAGTAAGTAAGCGAAGGGTAAGAAGTGTCACTTCTCTCTGAAAACCTTCACATTGGTTGTGGCTCTTTCCAGGACCTGGGAACAGAAGCACTTCTGTGGCAGATCAGGTCAAAGGGCTGGCTACCTCATTACTGTGTATCTGAGATGTCGAACCAGGGCACATACAGTGGAAAAGGCCTTATAAGGAATTTCTCCTATGACAAAGACTTTGTATTCAGAGTATCTTGCTTAATAACATCAATAGGTTTATTCTGCATTAACTTTGTAATTCCTTTTTAAAACTGTCTATGCTTTTAACCTGCATAATATTCTGTGCCATTAAGGTTCATCATTCAATTCTAAATGGAAAAAAACCAACAAACCTTCATTTTCTTTATTTGAAATTAGAGCCCTGAAGCCCTTTTGACTATTGAATTGTGAAAAACAGTGAAAGACTGTTCCCTGCTCACCCTTCACAAACCATTTGGAAGCTGAAGATTCCCACAGTGTTGAGTCTGTGGGAGCCACTCTATGCATTTATTGTTCTGACATATTTCTCCTTCCTTCCTGTGCTCTTTGTGAAAGTGGGAGATCAGAAATATCTTGTATTGGGTTTGTGTGGTCAGATTTTGGGGGGGGAAGGTGTGGGGGGCTGGGGTGTGCTCCAGAGGAGACTTCTGTAAGAAGCTGCCAGAAGCTTCTCCTATGTCTTATAGCACCAATGCTGTCTGGCTCCAAGATAGACCTGCTGCTGGCCAAGGCTGAGCTCATCAACAATGCTGGTAGTGCCTCTGGGGAAGAGTGTGAGGAGTCTTCCCCCCGAGGAGGAAGGAGCAGCAGAGACGATGTGTGATGAACTGACGGCAACCCACATTTCCCATCCCCCTGTGCTGCTGCAGGGGAGGAGGTAGAGAAAACTGGGGGTAAAGTTAAGCCCGGGAAGAAGGGAGGGATGGGGGGAAGGTGTTTTAATATTTAGGTTTTATTTCTTATTACCCTACTTTGATTTGGTTGGTTATAAATCAAGTTGCCTCTGTTTTGCCCGTGATGGTAACGGGTGAATGATCTCTCCCTGCCCTTATCTCAACCGACGAGCCTTTTGTTATATTTCCTCTCCAGCTGAGGAGAGGAGTGATAGAGCAGCTTTGGTGGGAACCTGGTGTCCAGCCAACCAGGGTCAACCCACCAGTCTGCTGTATTCAAGATGGGAATCTATGATAGATTCTTACAGTGGTATAAGCATTTTACTGTTATTTCATCTGCTCCTTTTCTAACAATGTTTAATATGCAATTTGCTTTTTTTTTTTTTGATCACCAAAAAATGCTCCAAGTCGACCTTCTTGAGTGGCAATAGCCAATTTCTACCCCATCACTATGTATGTATAGTTCATATTATTTTTCCCATGTGTGTTACACTGTGTGCATTCCCACCAAGTTTCTTCTGCTGTTTTGTCACCAACTGATAAAATACAGCAAGAATCCTCTTTGCACATCCTCATAGTCAAGCTTTACTCTGAACATCTGTGCCATCTGCAGACACTGCAACTTCACTCTCTACCCTTTTGCCACGTAACTTGTAAACATCTGGTACAGCACAAGCCCTAGCATAGATTTCCATACTAGTATCTCTGATCTGATAACCAACCTCTGCTGCAAAACCTGGCCGTTTATTCCTGTCTTTTATTTCCCACCTTTTAATTCTTTGTATGTGACAGTTTATTAGGACACCTTCTCCCTTCTCAAGAGGCTTAGCTTCTTTGAGAAGTGTGTTGAATCTTTAGCAATCAGTACTCTGTCTCAAATAAATCACTCTTATTTACATGTTCATTGATTTTGAAAAAGATCCTAATAAACGGGTAACTCAAAAATTCCATTTATAATAAGTATCTTAACTTTTTCCCAGAGTGTCATAATTTGGCTTTATGTCTATTAAATATATTCATCATCTTAGTTTCTACTGATTTACCTTGTATAGGCAGAAGTGGAGATCAGTTAGAGGGGATTTTGCAGCAGAATTGGGGTGACCAGTGATGGCTGAATGACTTCAGACTGTCAAAGGATATTTTCCTGGAAATAGGCACACTGGAAACTCACATTGCCTAGTTGCTTCTAATTAACTGCTAGGAGATCGACACTGAATGGACCACTGAGGCTGTGTTGCATTTTGCCATGAAGAGGTATCTTCTCTGCCTATAAAAAGGGTTGTCCAGGCACAGGAAGTTAGAGACGGCTCTGCAAAAATGTTGTTCCCAATTTTCAGCACACATTGTTTGTCTCCATACCAACCCACTGAGTTTAGAAACAAAAGGAACATTGCTAACTTTTATGCCTGGTAGCAACAGCAATGTTTCAGAAAGACTGTCAGTCAATATTCATAAATTGTTATCTATTTTCTCTAATGAAAACTTAAAAAACCCTCAAAACCAGAAAATCTTCCAACATGGTGATTAGTCTGCAGATGAATGCTATTAACATTTGTCTTCTTATCCCTCTGCGACAATGGCTAAGGAAACCTTTCGCTGGACAGAAAAAAATAACCCCTATGCCACCAGTCTGGAAGCCTCTGCAGCGTGACGGTAGGCTTTCTGTCTAGGAATTACCATCAAGTGCTATGCTCTGCATAACACTGAGAGCACAGGTTAGAGCTCAAGGTCACTTGTCAGTGGTTGGGTGACTTTCAGGGCAGGTCAAACAGCCCACAAGATGCCCCCCTGAACCGCCACTGCCAGCAGCACGCAATCTGGAATGCCTGGCACACCAGCCACGAAGGGGGAGCATGTTGGTTTTGAGATACTACTTGGAAAGTTTAAGTTACGAAGCATGCCTTTTGTGTGCTCTGCATGTCCACGTGGGCATTAAAATAGAAGAGTGCACGCCAGCCCAGCAGATGCCAGGGGCTCTGCGTGATGGAGCGGAGGGACCATGTTGCAGCCTGTGTGTGCTTTCACGAATGTTGATCACAGTTTAGCTGTAGAGCAGAGTGGATGATCCGTGTGAGAGCCTTCGCTGACCAGGCCCAGAAAGGGATTGCTGTGCATTGTCCAGATTTTTTCCCTCAGTAGAATTTGCTCTTTTATTTTAAGATGCATACTCAGGGTGAATGCTTCGCCTTTCAGAACTAGCGGCTTCATTATCTATATGGATTTGTTGTGAATTTTAGAGACAAGTGATGAGAAAAATGTTGAAGATGATTAATCAATAGACAAGATGTGACTACACTAAATAAATAAAATAAGACTCTGTTGCCCTTGATGTCCTTCAAAATTAACATCACCAAAGGTGCATACACACAATATTGAGATCACTTTGAACTATACAAAGAGGGAAATGAAGGGGATAAGTGGTAGGAATATAGTATTGGAGTTAACAATGAGTTAAATTTAATATAAGAATTTTTTGTGGAAAGGCTTTTTTGTCATCCTGTCCTGGTGAACAGCCTTTCTTATTGAGAACCACAAGACTATTGAAGGGTTGATAGCATCTTAGGGAGCAGTTTGGTCTCTGTCAAACTGAACTGTGCTGTGACTGGGGCAGCAAGTGCCAAATGCCTTTTCCTGGTAGATTAAATACTAGGGACTGGTAGGATCTGGGCTTGCAAAGTTTTGCCAAACTCAGGCATCTCAAAATTGGTAATCTCAGTTTTGAGACGCCAGAGGTAAGGGGGGGCAAAAGGATGGCAGCTTTGAGTGACTATTCTTTACAGTAGTAAAGTAGACAGTTCTTTACCTATTGGTAATGCCCCTGTGCTGCCGCACTAGCTACACAGCCACTAGCTGCCCTCCCTGTTACAGCCAGACAGTGCTCTGTTATCTTGAAGCTGTTTTCTGGCAGCTGCCAGGTCAGGTTGAAACCCTCTTTCTTTCTTTAGCACTTCTATACTTTGCTTTCTTTGCTCCAACCTCTTTTACTCCACTTGTCCTTCACTTTATCTAGTCTGAAAAACTCTCTGTATATCAAGAAACTATTTCTGCAGCCTGGCCAGGTGCCCTGAGAACTGCTGTTCTTCTCTGTGTTGTTTCCAGAGAACTTCAAATCCCGTGACTTCATATGGCCTTGTAAATCATACTTCTTATGCAATGTTCAGCTTCAGAACTATTCTCTATCTTCTACACCACCTTTTCCTGGAAGTCAAGGGGTTCAAGTCTGGAAGATGTGCCCATCAGAAACATGGTCTAGAGGCAGGGTAGGCAAAACACACTGGTGGGCTAGCAAGGCAATAGATCAAGGGCTTAGAAGTGCACAAAGGGAGAACAAATGAGCATAAATAGACAGACACATCTAAATGCTGACGTTAGAGCAGGATAAACAGTGAAAGGCAGAAAGCAAGGAGCATCAGAACACCCTGCTCGCATTGTCTTTTCTCTCTCTGTGCATGTGCCTTATTGCTCATTGGCTATCAAACTCTCTCAAATAAATGCTATACAAATCCATTCAAATACCTAGAGAGGTAAACACAACCCGGTTGACTATACTGTAGACTCAGTGCAGAGGGAATTCATCCTGATGCACGTGCCAATTTGTTTTTATGTTATCAAAATGAGAGACGATCCAGTATTAAGCAACCAAGTAAAGGATTTAGAGAGTGACGATCCCGAGATGATTTCTCAAAGTCAGTAGCAGTAGCTGAGCAATGAGGAGCCCATCCCTCTGCTGCTGTAGAGTGACGTAGCTCTTCTGAAGCTAATATTGTTAGCTAAATGTCAGTTTTTGCAAGACAAAAAAATAGACTCGGGATAAAGTAAGAGACTTCTTAGGGTTTGGTGTATCCATATTGGTAGCCTCAGTGCTAACATGGTTGATATATGTTTGCCTAGTCCCCTAGGATGCACATGCTACCTTCAAGTATTTGCTTAACATGCAGAACTTTTGCAGGTGGTGATAACAGTTCACTGGATTAAGAGGCTGGATGTTCCAGCCAATACACAACAGCAATTGCTCACACTCTTCTCAGAAGTTTGCAGTGATTTAAGCCCCCTTTCCACTGGCTCAGGTATCACCGGGCATTAACAGACACGCAAGGCTACAGCAGCAATGCTACACTAGGCTGCACCACAGCTTCTGAGTTAGTATCACTTATTTGATGTGGGAAATGGGAGCTTGCAGTACGGATGACAAAAGGTTGATGCAGCCAGTGCCAATATAAACTATCCTGGCTTTTACTGACAGCTCCTTTTCCTCATTTCCAGAGAAGCATTTCCAAGACACAAGATTTGTATCTCGCTGCTACATGCTTCCTACACACAGTGCTTAAGGGATAATCCCCAATGCACTGCAGTATACGAAGCAATAAATGGCTGCTGAGATTAATAGACTGAGCAAAGCTGAAGCATTTAATCAATCTCCAAAAAGTACTCATTGCCAGAATATTACAGGCAAGAGAATTTATTCCTCATGCACAACAAACCTTAACAGGGAACAGAAAAATTTCTATTCACCAGTGAGGACTTAAACTGCTGAGCTGTCCTCTTTCTTAACAGGACACCTCAGTATGGGGTGGAGATGAGGGGACTGATTGCAGTCACAACCAAGCAGGAGATGCGTACAGGCTTAGATCTGACTGGATAAATACGCTGCGGGTAAGTGTTTCCATGCTTTGTGTATAAGGGATAATGTCCTCTTTCTCTGTGCCATGATATCTTTAAGACAGAAGAGTAAGTACTAGAACCTCATCCTGGTGTAAGAAAGAGCAGAATACAAGGAGACTTTGGATCTTACTGATCCAGCCCAACTTAGATACAATTTAGAGCAGCTTCCAGACTGCTGCCATTCACAGCATTGTTTTAAAGTTCTTAACTGTGCATCAGCAGGGATTCCTGAAATGAGGTTTGCTCTGATAGACTTTGACAGACACCTTACAGCATCTAGGTGGTAGAATGCTAACAAGAGTAAGGAGCTCCTCTCCAACTGGGACCTCTTGTGTGAACACATGACCTGTGTATGCCTTTCCAGCACAGTGGTCAGCAGTCAGGTTTTCTGACTTCAAAGTAATCTGTAGGTTCCCAGTTTCACACAGAAACACATTCAGTGACCTGCCTCAGAAGACATCCCGCTCCTCCTTCTGGTCTGAGCCACCAAAACAATCCAGAGAGTTCAGCAGGTCTCTCTCAAAAGAAACATTAATAATTATCATAAAATATGAGTAAAGATGCAAGCCCTGAGGGTTCAGGAAGATGGAAATACCTTTCCCTACACCTTCCCTCTTCACTTATACACTTTCTCCTTTAACTTTACATTATATATTTATTCATATTTTACTAATATCTGATCATATGGAGGGTTAGAATTTTCACTATGAACCACTCACTTGTTATTTAACGTGGTCTGAGAAATGCTGGTGCATGGGTTTGATGCCCTGAGAAGTGCTGGTACTGCATGCCATCTCACACTGGACTCTCATCTCTGTTTCCACCTCTTCTCCAGATGCCATACATTTTCCTGCTCCTCCTCTCCTTCTCCAGACTGCTGTGGCTGGTTGTCCCAGTTGTACATGTACTCTACCAGTCACTTCCATCACTTCTTCATAATTTGCAGAAGGTCTGTGCTAAACACTTCCAGAAAAATCATACATGTTAAAGGAAGTGTATAATCAGTGGCCACTTGAAACCTTCTCCTACACGACTAGTTGATGCTTGCTAAAGCTTGTGTGAGACTGCAGATGAAGAAATATTCCTGCTTCAAGCTCAGGTGTTTCAAAAGGCAGATCAATAGACAGGATTGGATCTGAATCAGGTTTCTAATACTAATCTTTTCAACTTGCTGGAGAGAGGAAAACTATAAAAGCACAATAAAGCAGATAATGGCTGTTCATTTGTACGGACTCGGAAAACAAACAAACAGACAATAAGCAAAACCAGATTTACCTTGCCACAGATCCAAGGTAATCTGCTTTTCTCTAGTATCTTTGTAATGAACTCTCATTAGTTTACAGATGGGGTCGTGGCACTTAAGTGGATAATGTTACATGCCATCGTTTATCTTCATTCACTCATCTGGCGGACGCCCATGGTGTCCCTGGGACGTTCTTGATTTTGAACTTCACGTGACTGAAATATGTATTAACTTTCACTCTTTCGTATAATGTTGTAAAGTCTTGATGATTTTTAATGAGTGCAATTAAGAAATTCTTTATTAGAACAATACACTGACTAATCTGAATGGAGCATTATTAGAAAATTGTCCCAGTAAGTTAAATGGGAGGAAGAACTTTCGTAAGGCTTTACTCCAGGTTTCTTTTAGGCAGGCTTTATGCTGAGGAGATTCTCCAGACTGTATTTACATCAGCATAAACTAGAAGTAAGTGCAGCTTCAGGTACTTTATGTTTCCCTCTGTAGAATAGGCTCTCCACAAACTTTTCCAGAGCGGACAGAAGTCTAGATACACTAATCTTTCACAAATATAGCACAGTAGGAATAGTTGTGTGGTTTATTTTTTCTACATAAGAAACATGTGAAAGCATTTGGGAGTTTTCTGGACCCAATTAAGTTCATCAATCCTTATCATTCCCAATTCTGAGACTTTAGAGGCAAGATAGAGCAATTTGCATTGCTAACTTGAAACGGCCTAATGTTCCAGTCTTTTGTTTTCTAGTTCTGAAGATCAGTTTAAGACTATATCCACATTTCAAACATGTATTTTACAGGTTTTCTGAAAAAAAACCTGTCATCAAAATTTACATATGTTCCTGTGAGAACTTAAGGGATGGAAAATGTCATGCTAATGCAAAGAAACAGATTTTGACTGTGACAATCCATAACTAATTTGAAGGAATATTACCCATTAGTTTGAACTCAAAGCTTGACCTGCCCTAAAATTATTTTGCTATGACAATAGATGTGCTTTTCATCTCAAAATCACATTTTAACCTTCTTCTTTCCTAAAAAAAACCAAAAACCCACAAAAACACCCACCACTTTTTATCTGAAAAATGGAATAAGTTCTAACAGAGTAATCATTTCAATGCATGATATTTGAAGTGCTGTTCCAAAGAGAAGAGCTGTCCACGTAGATACAACAAATTAACAAATGGGAATCCAGTCCAATTCTTTATTCTGTTGATGAGTAAAGCTATTCAGATGGGACTATACCCTATTTGCAGAGTACCGTTGACTTTAGTGATTATGTTGCAGATACTCATGAAAAAACCCTCAAAGTAAACCACATCATATGCTTTTGGCATACGACCCATAAAAGTGCAGAAGGGGGAAACCATTATTCCTGTTGACTTCACTGGGTAGAGGAATCAGGTACTTGAAAAAATAGGTAACAGTGTCAGAACTGAGGTCACTCGGTCCTTTCCCACATATTTAAAGAACAGTCTTGTCTTCTGACAAAACAAAATTGTACTTAAATACCTACAGCAAGAGAAGTGGATTTGATATTGCCATATGCAGGAACCAAGAGCACAGTAAAATAAGTGTGAAGCTCCCTGCAGCCAGAATAATGGCATTCTATTCTGACTGCATATTAACATTTCTATGCCTACTTTGCAAGAGGCAGTGGTGATGTTAAAGGTTTTCCCCTAAACTGAGTAGAGGGAGAGCTGCAGTTACAAATAGCAGCTCAGGCAATCAGTTCCAATTAAAGAGTAATTCAGTGACAAAACTCCAGGCATTACTGAGTTCCCATTTTGCTGAAATAAAATATAAAAAAAGCCCCAAACCAACCCAAAAAAGGCTTCCAAATATATCAGATCTACTTACAATATTTCATTATTATTAATTAGGATACTTGGGCAAAGCAGACCAAGCCTTTATTAGCTGAAGCAGCAGTTTGGCAGCAACCGGAGTTTTATTTCTCATTGATTAAGCAATAGATACGAGCTGAACCAGTAACCTCATGTGAAGGGTATTGGAGCTGAATGCCTGGCAGATTTGTGTGAAGTCTTATGGCCATGGGACAGATAGATCTATATATCTGTTGCCCAGGGTAAAACTGCATCAATGCCTCTGAAAGGAGGAGGCTGCTGCATCACATCATAGCAAATAATTGTTAATTCATCTTAGTGTGAAATCTTTTTACACCTCATGTAAAATAAGCCACTTTTGTGGGAGGGTCGATGCAAGAACATTCCCCTTCAGTGCACAGAGGCTAAGTGCCACATTCTGTGTGGAAAAAAATGGACAGTTGTTCGGTGGACTTCAGAGAAAAAACAGCAGTTTTTTTGCTAATCCCTGTTCTGCCAGAAATATCGATCAGGTACCTAGAGGAATGTCCTGCCATGGATGATGACACCCAGTCCTACACCCACCGGCTGCATAGCACCTACAGAGAAGCTCTAGCAAATCCAGTCCTGTCATCCTCAAATGCCAACCTTGCCCCAGTGCCTAGAAATAACACTACTGTACAGGAGCTAGAAGAAGAAAACCTTTGTTCACTGTCTGGTGGGGGCATACTGCTTTTTTTAAAGATGAATTCACAGGGATATGTCTGCTCTGGCATTGCAGTGGCTGAGGTGCAAACATTTTATTGCTGACACTGCTGTGAGAACTAATCTGCAAAATAGAGCGTCCTGAGCCACAGCAGCTCTTCGCCTCAGGGAACATGAGTCAGGGTGCTTAGATTGCACTGGTTTCTATTAATTGCCTACTTAACTCCAAAGAGCCAGACACAGCTATTTCATTTAAACTTATGTTTTTACAAACTTAAAATAGAATAAGATATAGGTTATAGCAAGAGTTGCCTAAAAACTCATTAGACTTCATTTATCTGTGTTGGAATGTGATGTGAGGATGAAATGATGGCAGATAGGGAGCCATGTGTACAAAAGAGCCTCTCTTGAATGTTCCCTTTTCCCGACACTCATGCCTTTGACATGACTGTCATGGTCTTCACAGAGCAGGTCTTGTCCAAAAGGTTCAAACATTGTCTTGCATAAGCATAAAAATAAATTATAACTAACACTCCATAAACTAGTAACCTTACACTGTGTGCTGCTTCATTTTCCTAAAAAGCCGGGAATGCAAATACCCATCTGGATGTAAAAAGGGTTTGAACTGGCTACAGGAGAGATTTCCTGGGCAAACACAGGCATGCTCTTTGTTCGTGGTCAAATGAATTTTCCTTTCATGTAAACCCCATAGCTGGGCCCAGCTATAGCAGAAAACAGTTATTAAAATCTGCTTTAGATTTCAAAGAACGCGTGATCTTGGCCAGTAACACTTCAGACTCACTTTTACTGTGTGCCTCAAAAGCAGCCTGGGATGCAAGTGGACTGTCGAGGTAGAAAGCAGGTATTTTCTCCATATCTGATTCACTGGTTGTTGCAGGGCAATTAGCGGATCCCATTTTGCCTTATGATTTCCAAGTGAAATTTTCCTTGAGCAGAGCCTAATCTGTGCTTGGGTACAACGACCTGTGCAAACATCGGCAGAATTTCATGCTAGAAAAATAAAAGCCTCCCATGAGCTGTTAAGAGATGCAGTTGTTGAAAACAAACACTGGAAGCTATTTTTAAATGCCCAAAGATGCATTATTCAAACATTAAAAGCCCTGCTTCACTACAATGTGGCACAGTCACTGACTGTTGCAGTGCTGTGCAAGAACGCAGAACATTTCACTGCACAAACTCAGTCCACTTGTTTCACAGCCATTTGGGGACTGAGCCCGAGAGCAGTACAAAGTCTGTGTAACTTCACTGCCTGGAGGCAGAGACTGCAGCAATACTAGAAGCAGGCTGCAGTGGCCTCTAAGGAACTCACAGCATTGGGCTTTTTTTACCACCACCTGCCAAAACCCCTGATGGTCCAACTTCACCCCAACAGGGAGACAGAGGAAGGAGAGGGAGATGTAATGGCAGATGGCAACCCACAAGGAGGTGAGAACTGCATACTGCACTTTGGCACTCGGTGGTGAGGAGAACTTTACAGCAACCTAGTTTGCTTATAAATTGGATGGCACTGGTTTTTGCCATATTCTTTTCCTCCCCACCTTCAATCAAATCATTACAAGGCACCCTAAAAAACCCCTTAATTACTTCCTTGGCTTAGCTTTGGGAAGCTGTATTTCTAATGCTAATGAGACATAAGAGATGATTTTAATATAGTGAAGCCAGCCATTGTTGTGTTATTTCAGGCTTTGATACAGTTTCAATGTGTAGATGAGCTAGGGGACAAATTTCCTTACCCAGTAAAGCACCAATGAGTGGCTCAGTCATCACTGTTACCTGCCCTGAACGCCCCAGAAATCTGCAGAAATTCAGCAGAGGTTTTGCTGTGCTTTCTCCGTGTCTTTGCCTTCAAACGGAAGCGTGTTCAATGGAGGCAGACCACAGGTAAGGGGAAAGGAAATTTGACTTTCTCACAGTTTACAGAAAAAATGGTTTTCCTGTCTGCTTCTATCCATTAAAATTAACTTGCTGTCTAAATGAATCTTGTCTAAATTAATTGTGGTGTCTCTGTGTACTGTTTCCCCAAGGAATGCACCGAAATACTGTCAGGTCTTTGCTTGTTCTTGGCTGGTTGAGATATTAATTAGTTATATGAATAAGCCTAGGAAAATAAAAGTAGGTTTCTGTCTTAATTCATGTGAGTAACGTGTGTTAATGTCTCATACCTGGAGCTTGCCAGTGGTCACTTGGCTCTGTGACCTGGTTTACTACTCCACAGTGCTCCAGTTGGTCAGGGCAGATGTAAAGAAGGAACCGTGGACACAGCAGATTTTTCTCCTTAGTTGGTTGTTTCTTGCTGATTTTATGAGGCCTTTCCAGGATTTTTAGCTACAGGAAGAACTTCTTTATTGGCAATCCTATCCTTTCTGTGGCACGGAACAAACACCTGAATCATATAAGCTTACCCTGGCCCTAAGCTGAGGCAAGGTAAACGTGCATTTTCTCTGTCACTAGCTTACTTAGAACATTATATATCTGCTTATAGAATCAGAAATATTCAGTTGGAACAAGAAATGAGTACTTAGTATTGGTTAAGAATGCTAAAATTGCAAAGTTAACAGTTGCAATAGCAATTTTATGCTGCTCACCAGTGAAGACTTTATGCTCCTGCAATATGACTATTTCCAGTGTGCCTAAAAAAAAAAAAAAAAAAAAAAAAGATTACTTAAACATTTGAAGAACAGAAGTTACTTTGTAATTTAGCTATGACCAGTAACATTTACATTTCATAACTCACTTGTTTGAAAATAACCATATTCCAGGAAAGTACTGTTAAAATTGCTTCTTGTTCAGCCCAAAACTTTTTCTCTCTGTATGCTCTACAGACTTGTGTAATTCATATTCAGACTAATACACTGAGAAGGGTTCAGGTATTTGCTTCCCCCAACAAAAGAAATTCTTTCAGACACAGTTGGGATTTACCATGCCCCTCAGTTTTCCATCGCAGCGCTGGTGGAGCCCCAAGCCCGCGGGAGGGAAGCGGCACTGTTTGTAACACCTGAACATCTCAGAAACGCTCAGGCTCTGCTGCTGGCTCCTCTGAATTAAATGCAGAGCAACTTATTGACCTCAATGCTGCTGCCTTGCATTGCCCCTGACTGACTGAGAGCACGACTTTGTTCTGTGCAACCATCACCTTGCTGATTTTGCACAATCGTTTTCCTTGAAATGATGAATAATGCCTGAAGAGAGTAAATTCCCAGGGGCCGTAGCAGACACTGCCAACTCTGACAGTGGTATCAAGGCACCTGGGAAATTCTTTTACTTCTGTACTTTATGCTTTAAGTACTTTGACACTTGATTGCAAAGGAGTTTGTTTCCTTTAAGGGGTTGCACATTCCAGAAGACAGACAGCACTGAAGTTTTCTCAGACAATCAATAATAAAATCTGAAGAGATTGATGAGAAGAAGGATATTGTCCTGTCTGTAGCCTACACAAGGCAAAACCAGATTCAACTCAGCTTTAACATTCCATATCTATTTTTCATATGCTATCTATTAACCATGGCAGGGAGATCCTACTTTTGAACCTCACATCCCACAAGCAGCTCTTATTTTTGTGAAGAGCAAAACATATTCAAGCCCTGACGACCCTGAAACTTTGCTTAGGAGTGCTCTAATTAGAGCTTCTTTAGTTCAAGCTTCAAATCTGCTTAGCAAACCTGGAGGCTTGGATCTAAAAGCAGCATTCTTGCGAAGATGCTGTGCTAGCTACATTCTAGAGTTGTCAAAACATTCTAACCAAATCTGATTGGAAACCAGAAACAAGAAGGAAAAGATTGGCCAAATTCCTATATCCAAATATTTTTACAGCATGAGAAATTGAACTAATAATGCTTCTGTCTGGTTAACAGCTGTCAAAGGATGAAAAATAAGCTACTGGGAATGTAGTCAATCACTCACTCCTTTTAATGTGGTGTGAAATCCATAATGGCATTTATACTGAATCTTAATGTGTTTTATGGAAAAATCACTGGTAGCTGTGTTGAAGAGATGCCAACTTTTAACAAGGAGCGTCTGGTGCTTTCCAGGCCACTCTACGCATGTGTGTTATGTGGGGAAAGATGAGTTTGCACTCTGTTTGCCTCTGGGAATGCATGTTTAGGAGCATTCCCCCTCCTCCCCCTCTGCTTGAGGTGGGTCACCAGGAAATAAGCTTAATTCACAAAAACACATCCGAACTTCATCCGATTCCTCTCTGGTGGCAACTGCAGTTTTTACCTGCGTGCAGCACAACGGGTCCTCTCCTGGCAAAGAGCACCCGCTGCAGTCCCGGAGAAATAACCATGACAAGTCCTACTGATTTCACGAGCCTGTTTTTCTAAGACAGTGAAGCAGGCGTATCACCATTTACAAGGCTGTGGCCCTAAGCTGTGTGCTGTATTCTTTAACCAGTGGGCAATGGTAGCGCTTCCCTGCGTGACACAAGGCGATATTAATGTGTGTGAAAGCTCACTGTTGAGCCACACGCAGAACAGCCTATATATAGCCATAGATAGCAGCTTTTTATATCAGGATGACAATTTTTGTGACTGACGGCATTGAGAAATGAAGGGCGACTGTGCACAGAGAATGCGTGGCTCAGGTTGTTGAAGGATTTGTGTTTCCCTGTGGCCCTGCTCTTCTCTGGGGCTTGTTAGATGGATACAGCTGGATACAGCTGTGATGGTCACGGTCTGTAGCACCTTCCTCATCCTGTCCCAGAGGAGATATACTGTATCAGGTGGTGCTAATGTATGGGCTAAAGCCCCCTTTGGTCACCCTCCTCCTCCGGCTCAGCAAATTCATGGCAGGTTTGAGGCTGGTGAGTCCTGGGTGACTGCAGGGAAGCTCATTCTGCCCAAAGCACTCATACATGAAAGGAGAGCCAGTCTCAAGGTTTTCTGCCACTGTTTAAGGTGAAAGCACCACGTGAAACATAACTCATGACATTGCCTTCTTTATATCTCCACCAGTTCATCTGAGTATTGAAATCAGGCTAGCCATTAAGGGCAAGTCTCAGTGGTAGTTTTACACTATGAGCAGGTGACAGCTCATTTCCCATAAACTCACAGCCTCTTGAACTGCACCCCCCTTTCATGACATAGACTCATTTTGTGGTCCGAGGCTCACCCGGTATGCTCAATCCAGGTGATGGTTTTAATTAATTCTATAGAGAAACAGGAACAGAAACAAGACAGTACCCTAACTATTAGCTGGTGTATAACTTCCATGAATGGGAATGGTTAAAAAATAGAGAAGTACTGAACAGAGGCTTGCTGTTTTCTGTTGGTTACCTTTACCTAGTGATCTGTAGAGGTGAGCAGTTACTACTGCTCCTCAAATCAATCATTTAGTCTGTTTCAAAATATATATTTCACACAGGAGTTAAGGCTCCGGTCCACACTTTCTTATAGCTCCACAGTACAAATTACACAAATCGAGGCAATAGAAATGCCTAGCAGTGGGATCTCACCCAAAATATCTTCCTGATGTCTGGTCACATTGAATTCTCCTTTCCAGACTGGGAAAGGCATGGGCATAGTCATAACAGGTCAGTCCAAAATAGAAAGTATGTGCCTCAGGGTGGCTGTAGGGCTAACACTGGTGTCATGGTTCCTGTCCAGCCTGATGCCATCAGTATAATAAAAGCTGTGGTTTCAGCTGAGTTCCTTCTAGACATTAGTTCAGAGTGTAAAAACAATCCAGCAGAACCAGGCTGCGTGGAGGAAATGTCCAGGGCTAAACAAGCATGGCGGTTAACCCCACTGAAAAAGAAGGTCACCTGTAAGGCTAATACACATTATACAGTTGTCTGCATCCTGCTAAGCCAGGAGCATTGTGCTTCCATCCCCTTAGCCCTCAGAAACATAACTGTTCCTGAATTGTTCCTGTATTTGTGTACTGTGTAACACACAGCTACTACTAAATATATTACACCAAACCAACACTGGTGCTTTCTTTGCTCTATTTATTCATTTTCCTCTTCTAACTTAGGTCAGGTCCCAGCCCCCAGGAATTGCATCTTACAGTATCCAACGTTTGGGGGCTTTCCTAATATAACCCCTGCATTCCAGTGTGCTGCTTTTTTATTCAACTGAACATATTATGGCCTTGTACTTCTCCCTTTTGCTCATGTCAGAAAAGATAAGTCATTTGTTTCATTAAGATCATACCTTGTAAAATCCTAGTTTTCCTACTGGATGACAAATTCCCTCAGTTTCCACTGAAATCAGTAGAGATGGAGGATGCTTACAAGACAGAGCCTGAATTTTCAGTTAAATATTTGGGATGTATGTCAGTCCCACAGAAAATCAGTGGGACATAAATATAATTTTAAACAAACATGTAAGTACTTTGCCAAATGCAGCTAGACTGCTGAACATAGGTCTTGAGAAGAAACTGTTTTCTATTTCTTACCATGATAACATATTTTGACACGCTGTTGTGGTACCAAGTCAGTCATATCATCTTTAACACATTACAACCAAGAAAGAAGTCAGCCTGCTGTACTGAAATTCATGAATAAGAATCATCTTCAAGTGGTATTTCTGAAAATCAGCTACTCCCATTTTTATATTAACAGTACAATGCCCCTATTTCCCGAGAACCCTTTCACGTGTATATCTCCAAGAAAGCTCAAACGGACTTGGGCAGCCAGTGAAGAGACTGGGTGCACAGACTTCCAGACAGATGAGTTGCCCATGTATGGAGAGGGCAGTATTACACAGGAGATGCCCATCAAGAGCCTGAGGTCATGAGTGTGCCTGAGGAGCACGGAGACCAAATTATGCAACACTAAATCCCCTGAAGACTGCTGTGGTGTTGACCAGAAGTTTTATACAACCGAGTGTATCTCTACCCAAATACATCCTTTTAATGTTTGTGTTTACTTATGTTTAGTGTATGGTTTCGTTTTCATTTAACTTGAATCTTTGTACCCATTCCAGCATTACAGCTACAGCACTGAACATTTCCTTGTTGTTCCCGCAGTTATTTTTGTCTTCCTAGCTTTGCTTAATTTTTGGAATTTATCTAAATTATTCCCTTGGGTGTTTGTGGTAATAAAAGATTGTCTAGTTGCTAGTGTGTGTCCCCCCCCCAAATTTAGATACTAAAGCAGCAGGTTTTCTAGAAATTTCTGTGAATGTAATACTTGTGATGGCAATGTAGAGATGGAATCATTCTCCCAGTGATCAGCAGCAAGAGCTTATCACACGTAGGACAATTAAATTAGTTCCTTCAGCTCCTGAGCCACCCGAGAGCCTGTACACAGACACCTACCCTGGCAACACCTGCACTGGCAAGGGGTCCCAAACTCACAAGCCTCCAAAAGTCCTACCAGGAGACAGCTGAACGGGGAGAGAGGAACCAGCAGCGAACTCATCTATGCACCATTAAGGGTGAAACGTTACTCTGCTACTAACTCTGATTCATCTCCTTTATCAGGCCACCAAGAACATCCCAAATGTTAATTCTTGGTTTTCAGGACCTCTGCGTGGCTTCACAGCCACAAGGACACAAGCCCCTTTTTCCCGCCAGGCCGACGCCCCTCAGGGGCTCGCCCGGCCCACGCAGCTCGACGACGCCACCGCTTTGCAGAGGGACGCGCCGAGCCTTAACCCGAGGCCTCGCACCTCTCCCTCTGTCACCTTCAGCTCTCACCACAGAGCTCCGTGCGGTGACGGGGGATGCGCAGGGGAAGGAGTTCCCTCTGCCGGTGCTTTGCCCTTTTTACCAGGAGAGGGAGCAGATACCTGCGCAACCCCCGGAGCTTTTGTTCCTCTTCTCCACAGGCTCGCAGCGCTCCACGTTTTTCTTCCCTGCAGTCAGATGAGTGCTCAGCTGAAGACTTTCTCACACACGCACAAGTGGCTTTTAAGCAGTTCTTAAATGGCTGCGCATTTTTGCACCTGTGAGTCATTAGACACAGTCCCGCCACCCTCACTCCTAATCTCCAGTTTCACAGAGAATTTCCCTGGAACCTGGGTGTTCCCTTTCTAAAAAAGAAGAATTCCTGCAGTTAAAGAAGACAGGAGTAGGCTGTCCAGAGTACGCGGAGGAGAAGTGTTACCCATCTTTAGCCTCAGCGAGCAGAAGGTAATGCGCTCCATCCAGGAATGAAAGAAAAAGAGAAATAGGAATGAATACATTTGACAGATCATGGAAAAACAGCACCTGCAAGAGGAAATAAATAAGATTTTCCAACAAAAATGTGAGAACATCCATGTTAAAAATAGCAACGCAGGAACCTGTGCTGCTGTCTGCAGTAGCAAAAGCTGTGCTGTACAACCCCAATTAAACACAGCTTTAGACAATGCACTGGATATTATTGTCCTTTCAGATGCAAGGGATATAAAGCTTTTTTTCCTCTGACCTAAACCAAATTGCATAGAAGACATTGTCTCTGAAATTGAATCTGTTATGGCTGGCAACGCTCCCACACATGCAGGCAGGACAGTGGTCAAGGAATACCTCATCACACACTGCAAAGTAATATTGTGAGAGACTCGAAAGATCGTTTGAACTTAGACAGCTTCATGAGCCCACAACAACTGCATTCCACCATTGCCTGCCCTGGGGGGTAAGTTGTCTCTATATCACCTATGTGCCATGGAAAAACAGTCTGCGTTTATGTGCTTACCATGTTGTTTAGATTCATAATCAGCTCAGTGTGCTGGAAGATGCTAGTGTTGTCATGTGCCTTTTGTATCTTGTGACAGAGACAATGTAATCTGCAAGCATTACAAGGCAGACTATGCCAAGGAGTCCAAAGAGGAGGCAGCTCTGCTTTGAGAACTTTTGTGCTCTTAGCAAGTTCATGGTAATGCCCAGAAACTGCAGGAGCAGCTCCAGCACTGCTACCTGGCTACCCTTGCTCAGGAGTGTTGCATTCTCAGAAAAAATCACTTTTTTCCACAGCAAGCCATCAGGTGGGGCTGCCTCAGGCCTCAGGCTACCTTTGCCAAGTTAGACTGGGAGGATGTCTGCACTGCTGTTTTGAAGGATGATGTGCTCTCAGCTGAATAGAAATAATACTGTAGGTGCTCTGCCTACAGAAATAAAAGGAACCTGAAGACATGCCCTGAGTCAATCCCAGTGCTTAGAAAACACAGATGAACAGAAAGCAAAGTGACTGCTACTGAAAGAGATGATGTAACAGTTGTTTGAGGGAAGACTTTAGATCAAGTGGTGGTCCTCACCCTGACATTTCTGCCCGAATCTGCATCCTGTGTCCATCTGTCTGACCGCTGAGTTTCACAGAAAGTCATGCCCAGGCATGAGAGAAGAAGGCCCCTCTTGAGCACTAGCTGCGCTTTCCCAGCAGACAAGAGACAAAGTTACCCATGCCAATGCCCACCTCCTCAGCGCAGTGCCCTTCTCCTCTGTGGAAGACACGATGGCAAGGGCAGTGGCTGCAAACATCTTTCCTAAACCCAGCAGCTGGCCTAATGTCCTGCTTTTGTGCTACTGATAGCAAGAAAAAAAGAAGTGTCAGCAAGCAAATGGGTTAAATGGTGCCCTAAGTCTGTGAATGCAGATGGGTGAGAGCAGAACCTGTTTATAAACTGCAGTGACTGCTGCCTGGAGATGACTTCATGCCTGAAGAACTCTGCTAACCTTTTTCAATCAACGCCTTTCTTTTCCTCTCACATAGATGTCAGGTAAGGACATACACTGCATTATATGAATGTCAGAGATAACAGCCCAGCAATTGTGCTACCCTTTTACTTTCCTTTTCCCTCAAAAGCAAGTCCTTCCTTTTTGCTGCATGTGAACAAAAATGGGATTTGATGACACAAATCTAATCCCCAATCAAGTCTTTCCTTACCAGTAAAATTTTCAGAAGAGATGATAAGCAGACATAAAAGCGCAGCTCTTTGCTGTGATGATCACAGAGGAGTCTAATGAAGATTAATCGTCACTTTATCAAACTATATCCATTTTTTAAGCATCTTGATTAAACAAGAGCTTAAATTCTGTAGAAGTGGCCAAGCCAAAGTTGTGCCCTAGTCATGTGCTAGCGTCTTCTCCTTCCTAGGAGCCAGAGGACAAATTCCTGCACTTTCTTCATAGAGGAGCCAGAAACAGTAGCACAGAAGTCCATTTCATTCCCACTTCTATGCCAAGGGTTTTGCAGCACTGGGAGTTAAGAATTGGAATAGCTCATTTTGCACACAGATACTAAATAGGTATTCCCATGTCATATATGTGCAATGTCATATCACTCATGCACGCCTGTGTGCGAAGCAGTAGGTGTAGATGGATACACAGTGAAATTAGGGCAGGCTGCTCAGGCTGAAGAGGAGATGTTTGAGGCTGGGCAGCGTCTGCAGCTCCCTGTTATCCTAATTCCCATGTTATTTGTAAAATTGTCTGAATGGGGAGGAGGGGAAGCAGCTGAGTCCCAAGGGAACGCTTGCTTCAATGCTTCTGCCATGCCCGTGGCTGCCCAGGACTGGTGCTCCACACCCTGTGCACCCCCTCCAGCCCCTCTGCCAGCTTTATTTCACACCTTGGACACCCTCCCAGAGTAAGGTGAGCTCCTCCCACACCCTGGCAGGGCCTTGCTGCAGCCAGTGCACCCCAAAGAGTGTCTCGCAGACGGGTACACATCTAGGAGCTAAGAAGCTCCTTTTAGCTTATGAAGATGGGTTGACTCCCAAGCATGAAATTCCCTGGTCATAAAATCTTCAAAACACCATTTCTGCTCATTCTTACAAATAGCCTTACCCAGCTAAGAAACCCACAATTATCTCACTTTCCCTGTAACTGGCTTGTATGTTGGGCAGTGCCTTAAAACCCAAATTTTCAGGCCCTCAGCATTTATTTACCATCACCACAACTAGTGAAGCATGTGCTGAAGTCTGTTGTTGGGATGAAGCCTGAGGAGCTGGGCTGCAGCATGGGCAGACACAGACAGATGGGCAGCACCTGAAAGAGAAGAGTCATGACACTGAATCAGGTGTGGGCAAAAAGCAACAAGCCGTTTTCCTGTAGCACCAGTAAGACTAACAGTCACATACAGGTTGATTACAGATGTGTTTTTTCTCCAAGCTTCCGTTTGCCAGTCACAAAGGGAGCAGAAAGGCTCCTGCTGTGTCTGCCCCTTGCTGATGTCCCTCCCCAAGCATCTGCTGTGACCCCCATCAGGGCAGAGACCTGGGGGAAGCCTGAGTGGCTGTCCCTGTGCTCTTGCCACCAATGCCCATGGGATATCTTCTTGAAATAAATATTTCTACTGGTTGTGGGATATTTTGATCCACTTGCTCCTGCTTTGCTCTGAAATACTCCAGCAAATGCGGGAGATTTGCCTGACTGAGAACTGGCTTAAAAAAGTGCACGGTTTTGACCTAATTTTTTACACCTAATAGATCATTTAATTCATATTTCTGTATCTCCTTCTGATCATATCAATTGGATGCTTGGAAATAAAGAAAGCATAAGGTGCTCTGAGGGATTTCTAGGCCTCCTGACATGGCCATTTTCAAGATAATATTAGGAGACAATAGGAAGCATAATCATTAACTACCTGCTAGTGATGTCAGACCTTCTGTTCTCCTGGGTTAATATATGATTTAATCACCACAAATGGAGGTCTTCAATATGCCCTTTTATTGGAATTAATTTCTGGTTACATTTTGACATCCATAAAGACTTAAAAAGAAACATACAGTGATCTATATTCATAATATGGTAATTGTGATAACTTGAAATCGAAAAAGATATTGATAATTATAGGTAGTGAAAATAGCTAATGTTGGCCGCCTGATAGCACTGCACATTTCACTGATTAAGAGCATTAGTTAATAAAACTCCTGCTGACTTATATCTTACCTATGCCTGATGGTAAGATACAGAGAGAAAGTAAAAATGAAATATATAACGTTTTAAATTGCAAATATAGCACAACTGGCTGGCAGTTTTGGCATGACACATGTGTGGACACGTTGCAAAGCAGCCAGAATCAGCACAAAGCCCAGGGCTGGTACATCGCAGACTAACAGTGAACATGAACCCTTTACGCTGTGACTCCAAGGCCCCTGAAAATTATTTTATCTCTTTTTATCTATTTATTTAGCTATTTTTATCTATTTTATCCTACAGTTTCCCTTCTTTAGCACACCCTTGCTTAAAGTGTACTCTCCTAAGTGGGCACCAATTTCTCTTACTAGGGACACTCTAGAAACAACAGGAAAGCTAAGCCCTGTGTAAACTTGCTTTGCTTTACTGCTATTTTCATTTACATCAAAACACGGCTCTTGCTTGTGGAACTGGTGGTGCTGGAGCTCTGCAGGCAGTGAGCCTGCCCGGCCACTGGCCCCACAAACTGCCTTGCCTCTGACCTGCCGGACCCCTATCACAGGCTGAGACGGCAGCTCACTCCGCTCTGTCTTCACTCCTGTGGCTAATTGTGGTATAGATAGTTGTCAGCGGGACTTAAAGCAAAAGCATCAACTCATTTTCCTAGGTTAGAGATTTACAGGCAGATAACATGTTATGGTCACTTTGGACAAGGATCAGAGGTGAAGCAGTGACCCGGAGTCAAAAGGTAATGCATCCTATTACCAATCCACCTCTGACCGCTGCCTTGCAAACCTCCCCTCGCAATCACTATGTGAAAGCAGATGTCTTATTAGCTGCCATCCTTAAGTGGCTTTTGTCATCATGTCAACCTCGAAATAACACAGGGTGAGGGGGGAAACAATGGCCCCAAATGGCCAACTGCTAGACAGTTTAAACAGAGACACTGGTGTTTAGAAAAAGCAAAATGCAAAAATGCACAGAAATTTTTTCCTAGCTTTGTGGACAACGGGGCAGTAAGACTTGCACGGAGTTATCACAAATTATTGTGATACTTAAAACGGGAGGTGCTTCTACTAAGGACAGACTAAAGAAAGCAAACTGCTGAAAAAAATGGGGTAATTCTCAGCACCCATACATTTATAAAATGTAGAGTTAGTGTAAAGCCTATCTGACAAGTAATCTACCTTCTCTTCTAACATCTAATTTAATTGATGCTTTAGGAATGTGGATGCTCATGCAGCCTTGTCACCTGGCTGCTTGAAAGATATTCTTCATATCACTGAAAATCACTCTTCTAAACCAAAGGATCCATTTAGTGGGGCTGAGATAAAACCTTTGATTCCTCTGTTCCATCAGGTGAAGCAGAAAAGTGCACTGAGCTAATCTCAGGCTTTCCTGGTGCCACATGTATTTCAAAGCCAAGGAGTACACTCACCCTGCTCGTGGCAGAGTGGCCGGGGCACAGTGAGGGACAGTGGCTCCATGATGTGGAATAAGCTAGATGAGGGCAACCACAGCACTAGCTGTGGCCTCAGCAACAGGGTGAATGCCCACAGGGTCTGGCCATGGCAGACAGAACCAGGTCTATTGACAGCCCCAGGCAGGGTAAGCTACAAGCCAGGCCTGGAGTCCATCCAGGGAGGCCTGGGCTCTTGGTCTGGCTTTTGCCAAATTTTTTCACACACAGAAGATGTCACGTTTATGCTGTTGTGTATGAGAGAGAATGTTCACAGCTGTTGGGCCAGTTGTTCCTCTGCTCCAGAGGAGGTGATGGCCATGAATGCTCTTGGAGGAAAATTAATGATGGAGTTGTTCTGGTATCATACTTTACACTGCCCTTGTTCTCCTTTAGTGGTAGAAGTGCAAGGCAGGAGGTAAAGCAGCACATTGTTGATACCAGACTGGGAGGCACTGCCAACAGAGCGAAGGCTGAATTATTGTATGAAGGCATAATGCATGAGCTTGAGGACCAGCGGGGTAGAAATGGAAATTTATCTAACAGCAAAGTAATAGTCTTCGTGTTTTGGGATTAATCATGGAAATTTCTTTGCGCTCATCAGCTGTGAATGGCAGAGGAGGAGTAAGTCTTGGTTTTATTAGTCACAAGGTGACAATGAGCCACGGAGATTTGCTGGCTGTGAAGAAAAAAAAAGGTGACCACAAAATCTATTAGGCAAGGTACTTCCTGCCGACAGCAAGAGTTATTAATGCTATCACAGAAATCTCAGGAGACATCTCATCCCTGCTGCTTTATACCAGTCGCTCTCAGTCAGGGAGGATGTGGCCAGCCTGGAGCAGAAGCAAAGGTGGTGGCTGGGGGCAGTCTCTCTCCTAAGAGGGAATATGCACAAGGGTAATTAGCTCAGCAAAATAATGTAGAGCTTATATGCTTGCTCTTCATAAGTAATTCAGAAGAGTTAGTAGCAGGAAGGGAAGAGGGCCATTTAAGTTAAGCTAAAGAGCAGTTCTGGCAGAAGAACGAGTGGTGTGAGAGGCTGCAGGAATCCCACCGTGCCAGCGAGGGAGCTGAAGAAAGTGAGAAACACCATTAACCTTCCCAGCCGTCCTTGGCTGTGAGCTGAGCAAACCAGCTCTGCAGCAGGGGACTTGGTGGGCTTTGAAGGGGGACTGGGAGGTTAATGACAAGTTCAGTGGAAGAGCAAGACTGGTGCTGGGTAGCTAGGGCTGGGGTAGTTAGTGGATAATATAAGCTGATGTTTGTTTTTCTGACAGGATATAGCTATTTTGGAATGCTGGGAAGTTTGAAATATTGAGAAGGGTGAAACTCGTTTTGGCCTGTGCTGAGGAATGAGGTTATAAAGCTGAAGGAGGAGCTGTCTGTAAGAACAAGATCTCCCTGTCTGGGTCTGGGCTTTTATACCCCTGTGCCTTCTGAATGAGTGCTGGTTATGGTGGGGGAAATACAAATGACAAAATGAGTATGTTGAGAGCAAAGAAGTTCTTCATTCACACTTCAAAGTTTGAGGTAACTATGGCCAAAGTACAACTCAGCTACTGGCAACTTTGAGCATATACGGACTTGAAAGCTTTTGTCTTTGCTGTCAGAAACTACCTGGCCAGATACTTCCCTGCAGGAGCAGAAGCTCTGTTGTACAGTAGCATAGAGGACAACATACACTCTGCAAATCTGTATGTTCTCTACAGGTGTCTACAGTTCCAGCCTCCAGAAGAGCCATTCTCTTTCCCTCTTGTGGTGGCCAAGTCAATGAAGAAAACTTCATTAGCATCAAGTGTAGGTGTGTCTGTGGTGGGAAGTCTTGTACCTATCCAATCAGAAACTCTGAAATTGTTAAAAGGTGAGCCCGGGTGTCCCTGCGCCCTTTTTGAGTGATACTGGAATACCTCTTTAATGCCTTCTTTCCCGTGTTTGGAGGTGTCCAAGGCAATATCCATAGTTACAGAAGTGCCCTGCAGGCAAGCACCACAGAACGAACACCAAATATATTAATTTTTTCAATCTCTCCACCATTGCACAGACAACACTCTTCCAGTTTATAAACCCAACACCAACAGCACAGCCTCCACAGAGCAATGCAAAGCCAGTTTTCAAAAGTTTGCTGTTTGCTGCAGCAGTTTGTGTTGTTCAGGCGCAAGACACAAGACACAACTGCTCTCTGTGTTAGTGGAGAGGTTCTTTCTGCCTTTGGCTAATCTGAGAAAGGGCAGGTCCACTGACTGTACCTGCTGTTCCCCGCGATGGCTGCATTGTGGTTCACAGGGCTCTGTGGGGGAAGCAGAGATCCCAAGTAGTAAACGCTACCTCAGGAAATAACAAACAAATCAGACACTGACTGGTAACTCTTTCTCTTCCCCCCTCTGCCCTCCCCTTTTTGTCACACATCCTGTTTTACTACAATCAAAAGTCAAAGAGCAAGGCCCAGTGTAAAACTTCGCTGCGTTCAATCATGGGAAGGCAGTAACTGTCCCGGTATCTCTGGCTGCCTTCCGAAAGCAAATACTTGCTCTCGCTTAACACTACTGGCCTGAATATAAGATGTCAGTATTGCAGATTAGCTTGACACAGAAGATGTCCTAATGTAGGAAGACAGGGTGGGAGAGTGACAGCAAGTGATCAAGGACAATCCACTCTAGTGAATGAGCATTAAAGACTGATGGAGAAGCATGAACTTGATAGGGATGGGGGAGGAAGGAGTTTGAAGAAACACTGATTGAGGTCAAGAAGATTTCCCTTTTAAAACGAGAGAGACAGAGGAACATTAAACAGGTAATGACAAAGTAAATGGAGGAAAGCTACGGCACAGTACAGCTGCATGATAATCAGGAGAGGTTATACATGTATTCACTAGCTATTTGCACTGATCAGCCCGGGGACTTGGATCATGATGGTATCCGGGCGTACAACAATAAAAGGAGATTTCCCAGGTGATTGTAGGCATGATCCAAAATGAACTACCTGCAGCTCCGTGGCCATGTTGTAATGCAATACTGCAGCATAGCAAATACAATATCCAGGAGTTCACAGGCATAATCTGGACTCTGTCCACTTCCATTTCCTGGAAGGCTGAGGGAGTACATTTGAAGAGAATAATCACGTGAAAATCAGGGTCTGTATAGCCCTCCTTCTTAGGGACAAATAACTTCCACTGAGATCAGCGGGACCTAGTCATAAGGGGTCTGAATTGAAACCCTTTCAATTAAGTGGGTGTCCATAGTCCTTCTACTGGCTTCAGCTATGCTTTGTTCTGTGTTTTTTCTGAGTTAAGAAAACAAGATCTCTGATACTTCACATCTGGACAGAAGCAATGTTTGTGTTTCTATTAGTGTTAAAAATTGCATCTTTCTTACTGTGTAGAAAAAACCAAAACAACAACCCTGGTAATCTGTATTTCAAAAATAGTCTTTTGGACTGGGCAGGGCTAAGGGAGAGTTGCTAATGCCATTTTTTAAAATATTATTTTATTTTTTTTTATGTAAAAGAACCCTTCCAGTGCTTCAACATGTAAGTAGGCTGCCCTAGAATACATATCTGCATCCTCTCATCTGCACCATCATACAACAGCAGAGCCTGGCAAATTTAATTACCACACAGCTTTCTGTTTTCTCCCGAAGAGAAGAGAAATTTGTTTGCCTCTTGCCCTGGGCTTTCACATGTTGTTCAGAAAGCTCCCATGCACCAGCACGGCCTGGGTGAGAGCTCTGAGAATGCAGGCCAGCTGCCAGGAAAGCTGCCTCCAGCTCTGCTGCTCTCACTCCTGAGCTGTCAGCCCTGCGCTTCCAGGGGAACAGAGCTGCCGGGGGCAGCCGGAGCTGCCCCGCTCTGCTGCCCAGCTGGAATTACAGCACACCCAGCATGGCAGGCTGTTGGGAATACCTTCACCGAATGAGGGCTGCTGATGTGGCGTCCCCGGCTCCTCTGTAACGCTGCTCTGCTTCAAACCTGAGTGTTTGTGACGCAGCGGCGGCGGCTGAGCTGTATCAATCGCTGTTGCTGTTAGCAGTGCAGGTGGAAGGGTGGGAAAGAGCCTGAAGCTGATCCAGAAGAAGGCCTGCATTGATAGCGCTTTTCCTGTCTATGTGATGTGGGAATTGTCAGGATGCCAGCAATTCTGCTCCTTTTGAACATCTTCTAGCAAAAGAGACTTCTGGTTTCTGTTCCAGTTGAAATGCTTCCACTGGTTTCTCTTGGTTTCACCTGAAAAATAGGCTTTAGATCAGAGACTTTAGGCAACTGATTTTCTGGGCGTGTTACTGATCCCAAGGGCTGTGGTTCACTATGGGAAACTCCAGCAAGGTTCTAGTGGAATGTTTTCTGTGAAAGGTGAACTTGACCTGAAAATAGATTTCAGCTTCAAATATCAAAAGTAATTGAAACGATTTAATGTACTGGACAGAGGCTCCGTCCTTGTGATCCCCAAGAAAAAGCAGGGCAGGAGACACTAGTCAGAGGTTTTATACCCTCAGAACTCACCTCAATCCTTCACATTCTGCCCTTCAGCAGACTCAAGTCCAGCTGATGCCATCTGCCTGTGGCCTTAAAATGACTACAGTTACACCAGCCATGGCTCAAACAGAGCATTTCTTCATTTTCATAGCAGTGCCTCACACCAGGCAGTGGGTACAGGTTAGCATGAATCTGACAGCAGCCTCACATGGCACAGAGATTCTCCAGGGCTGAAGACTCTCGTATGATTTAGTTAAACACACTTCACAGTTGCTTTGCATTATTATAATGCAGAGTGCCATGACCAGACTGGAGGATGTGCTCCATAAACTGTACACAGCCCCAGCTCACAATATTTCTCTTCACAGTCCACTATATAGGACTATGTCTCAATTATAAAATCAAGCTCAAAATATTTCTAGTTAGTATGATTATGATTAAAAGAATATGAAATACTATTTTTGCATTAGTTTAGGGAAAAAAAATTTAATCCAACTAAAAGAATAATATGTCCTGACTTGAAGAAGGGAATCACTGCTTAACTTTCAGCATATAAAAAACCCTGTCAGTTGCTACTAGTCACCATGCTGCACACAGAAATCCCTGCTGAAAATCAGAAGACCAAATTACTTTCCCATGTAGAAGTAATAAGTGCATTTCATGATGGGCAGAAAAGCCTGTTAGGACATTTCTGGTTCTGGGAATTTGCAGGCTAAGGAATTAACAGAGACATAAAATGAAGGCACTTGGATGGGATAAGAAATTCAAGTTACTTTTACCAATATTCAATGTGATGCATTCATCAGCCACTTTACTGGAGCCTGTTTTTTAACTGGGATTGATTCTCTATGGGTTAAAGCTCTTTTCACAGCCCCAGTTTTATCAATCGCCTTGGAAGGTGAGTATTTTATTCAGAATGAGAAATTTGCATTTAGATGGTTTGGGGTCCGTGCAGCTAATTCAATCTTGACGTCCAGTAGAGCAGGCTGGGGCTGCGCAGGATGGCAGGGGCATACCAAAGACCGCTCTGTGTCCTACACTATCCCTTCTCCTTACGCAGGAAGAAGTTAGTCAGGATTTCTTTTCCAACCCAAGACACACAGATGGATAAAGTGAGCACCAAGCCCTTGTCCAAGAAGGCCATATAGGGTGGCGTTGCCTCTCACCTGCACCGAGCATAGGCCAGGGAGACCTGTATGGGGTACCTCGTTGCAGGGACAGTATTCAACCTGTAGTTTTATTGTACAGAACAGAATGATTATTAGTTGGTTTGGTTTCATGTTCTACAAGTGTCTCAGACCAGATGCTAAGACTTTTTGTGGGCAGAATCCAAATGAATCCCTTCACCCCAGGAGGTTTACCAGGCCAGGTTCCAGTCGTGCCAGTAAACCTAGTAAAACAGCCAACCCTATAAAGTCAATGGGGCAACATAGGTATCCACAGCTACGGATGAGTGCAAGTGTTGCCAGGATCTGGTCTTCTTTTCTACCCCTTTCTTTCAACTTGCTGGACTACTGGAAATCTTGATGTGTGTGGCAGGCTGCTTTTCCATACACCATTCAGATGAGACCCCTGAGATAAGCCTGAGCATAGGAGCACAGTGACTTCAAGTCAGCTCTGTGCAAACACAGGGACTGTTTAGCTTCCCACAAAGTACTGAGATCTCTGTGCTTTGCCCAAGTGCTGTTGATCACCTTCTTAGGAAGCAGTGCTCTCCTTTAATTTCTGGCCTTTACCAGGGAAACCATTGATCTAACTGGCAGCTCAGATGTATCAGATGCTGATCAGATGTACATTTACTGAAGACAAAGGTCTTTTTGATCAGTTGCATTGGGAATTTTTCCTGCAATTCAATACACATAGAGTCTCTGACAGCAAAGATTTTCACTGAGTTTTTTATCCTGAAGTATAAATAGCCTTTGACTATAATTGTTTTACTAATTTGCAGTTGTGTCTTTTCCGTACGCGGACAAGTTTTCTAAGTAAGGGTAGGTTATCTAGATTAGATTCTAGCAATGCTTATGCTGCTGGTTACTTTCCTGCTCACAGCATGTAACCTTTTTTCTCTTCTCAAAAGGATTTAGTTCTAACAGAGACCCTTTTGTACTGAAACAATAATTATTCTATTGTCTGTTGTTCACTTGTTAATGTTGTTAATTCTCTTCAGGCATATTTTTCTCTTTTTGTTTGATATCTTAACACTTCATGAAATGGTAGAGTTTTCAGTTCTTGGGGAAGTAAGGAGTAGGGTCAGTAGAACTGCCACCTTGGGCTTCCAGAGGGCAGACTTTGACATGTTCAGGAGCCTGGATAACAGATTCCCTTGGGAGGCAGTCCTGAAGGGCAAATGAGTCTAGGGAGGCTGGACATTCCTCAAGAGGGAAATCTTTCAGGCGCTGGAGCTGGTTGTCCCAGTGTGCTGCACTAGCCCAGCTAGAACTTAATCTGGCTACTTCCATAAAAGACAATAAAAAGTGTTTCTCTAAATACATTAACAGCAAGAGGAGGACTAAGGAGAGTCTCCATCCTCTACTGGATGCAGGGGGAAATATAGTGACCAAGGATGAGGAAAACACTAAGGTACTGAATGTCTTCTTTGCTTCAGTCTTTAATAGTAAGACCAGTTCTCTGAGTGCCCAGCCCCTTGAGCTGGAAGACAGGGAGCAGAATGGAGCCCTCATAATCCAAGGGTCAGCCTACACAACCACAACACTCCTGGTGTTAAACTTTATGCTACAAGAAACCAAGTGTTGCTTCAAGTGGAAGCGAGTCTCATAGAGTTTGAGGTCGCTTTTGTAATGTCCAATGGCTCGAGCACTGATGACAGGCAAGGGTATTTTTTCTCCTATTATTTTTCTGCTTTTCCATTTCTAAAATAGTGGGCAATGTCACAAGTTTCAACTCTTGATGTTTAAGTCCAGTGTGTTTTGAGATCCTTGGACAAAAAGCTGAATTGCAGGTTAGCACTCATGGGGAGAAGAGGTACCCATATCTATCTGTACGTCAGGCAATTATTTTAACTATAAGAATAATCATGTGAGTGAGGTAACCAATCGCTGAAACTTATTCCCTCACCACTCTATTCCTAGGAAATACAGTTGTTTTACAAGATCCTTTTGCAAAAAGTTTATGTAGCATTAATAACCTGCTGTAACTGCCATGTGAGACCGTTGTTTCTCAGAGAACAGTGACTACGAGACCTGTCATCCGAGACTTGCCACAACAGACACTTGAGGTGCTCTGGAAATGTAACCCATGCCAGATTTGCTACTGAATTATTCTTGGCTGCTTACTCCAGTCTCAAGCACTGGTCTCATTTGAGTCCTAGCTAGCTGAAGAGCCAAGAGCTATGAAGTTATTTTCTACTTCATATTGATGATTTGGTATTGAGAGGGAATATTCCCCAAGGAGATGTGAAATCATGACTACAGTTCATGGGTGGACATTTATTGCTTTTGGTTTATTGCAGGTAGGAGTTCCCGCCTACGCTACAATCAAGCATGCAGAAGCTGTGGCACGGTAGGATACTGCTTGTAGAAAATGTTACTGCTTTTGAGTTCCAGTAAAAAGGCTTGTTAAAAGATATCCTAAAAAATACCATTACTGTGCTATTATATGAAAAGAAGCTTGGCCATCCTTGACAGGCTGCAAGTTGTGATATTTTCTATCTTTTGTTAAAAAATAATAAATAAAAATCAAACCAGAATTTTCTGCACTCAGTCAGTGGCTTTGCTACTGAGTCAGGTGACTTTCCTGAGCTTCACAAGCACAAGTTGGTCAGATGTCCTGCAGAAATTTTTTTTCCTGTACACATTGGTTTAAAACCAATCCAGGAATTTCAAAGGCAGCATAAACTTTCTCATTGCCCTTACACACATGGTTTAATCCTTTGTGGACATGTTAATAGTCAATTATGTTTAACAGTTTCTTTAATCATCAACTCGAAGCTTGAGGCTGGGGAATTGGGCTGGTACTGGCTTGTGATTTTCTCTGACATGATAATCTATGTGCACCAGAAAAAAAATTAGGTACTTAACAGTAGTTGGAAAACCTAGTACAGAGAAAAATCTGAGGTTGGTCCCTTCTTAATTAGTTCAATTTCATTTGCTTCATAAAGTTTAGTTCTTATAATTTCCATGCAGGTAAGTATTGCATCAGTTTAGCTGCTTCAGTGGAGGGCTTCTTAATTGCTCAGATTTACCTCAGCAGATAGGTGCAGGTGTTTGCAACACTCTGGGCCAGCTGCTGGTGTTTGGGGTCCATGTGCAACTTCTGCTCAGCACAATTGTGTCCTGAGCATGAAGCAGAGGACAGCTGGTGGGAAACATTTGGCTGAAACCAGTTCAACAGGCAAAAAAAAGGTTACTGGTAAAGCCTTAAATACCTATTGACCATTAGGTGTGGAACTTGGATTTTATGATTAGGTCCCTGGTTTTGTTTTATTGGGCTGGGTAAGACTAGACTATTATTAATTTTTGGGTCTAATTTATAACATTACAAAATACTTAATCACATTTGAGACCTCCAAGACTTATGTTCTTGGTTGTTTGCTTCACCTTTATTTTTCTAGTCACATGGAACTCTTGGTCCAAGGTTCCCAAGGGTTCATAGACATGTAAACACTTTCAAAATAGGTATGAAAATGGCAGCTAAAAAACAAGTTGAGAATTGGAATGTTCTGGATGTTAGTGGTAGCTCTGATGGATTAGTAGAAGGACTGGAGAGGTTACTTTATTAATGCTTCATTTCTTCAATAACCCTAATTTCCCTCCCTGCAAAATGAGCATTTTCCTACCTCTCAGTCTGCTTACAGATCAGGCTTCTGAGAAAGCTAACAAGGACATTTGCAAAGTGTGTGATAGTTTACAGGCAGCATCCTACCCTCCTCCCCCACCCCATTTCACAGAATAGGAACCACTTCAGTACCACTAATACCCCAGTTACCCAGTATGAATCCAGGGAGGTTTGAATAATTCAGTGCCATTTGCTATGTCAACGTAAACTGTGACTGGGGAAGGTCTGATCTATAAACAGCCTCGACTGTACCCCCTCGTCCCTTTCAAAACTGCCACATTTGGTTAAATTTGCTGCATTTCATGATGAGGAGTGAAAGCAGCCACACTGCTGAGACAAGCCAGCAGCACTTCATTAGCTTCTGATCACCAAATACCATTTTCAGCAAATTGCCCTCTTCTCCTGTGTGGAGATCCCTGGAGGTACTGTACATATATGCTAGCAGTCTGTACAGCCAGAGATTCTAGCTGCTAACAAAAACTGAGCCACCACACACCAAATAGCAATGACAAACACAGTGGGACATGATCTTAGTGAACTGCAGAATGGTGAATTTATTTCTCATGTGTGCGCCGGAATTATGGAGGGTTTGTTGCACAATCAGTACTGACAGAGATGTTACTGAGGTTTGAAGCTTTTTCTTTCAGAGGCTGTTCTTTCCTTTAGGAAGAAAATACCTAGCACAGGAGCCAGCCCCAAGTGTGTTGCCAGCTGTGTAAAGATGGCTTAAGGATGAATGGTCCCTCAGGCCACCTCACTGCTGGGCTTGGTGGTGGCTCCCACGTGGCACCGTCTGTTCACCAGCCTGATACAGTGTGGCCCAGCCTGGCTTTTCTATATGGTATTTTTCTACCCCATGCAAGCTACTGGGACACTTAAAATAGCAAATATGAGCTTCTCAAATGAAGGAAACATTAAGCACAATGCTATTTGGACCAGGTGACCTCTAGAGGTCCCTTCCAGCCTAAAACATTCTATTTCTGCAGTTAGCACACATGAGGCTCTCATTACATGTTCTGCCTGTCTCTCTCCTCCACATCCACATCTCCGTATGCACTTAGAGAGGGAGAAAACTGGGGGGGGGGGGGGAAATAAAAGCACTATTTTTCAGTATGAAAGCTATCTAAGGAAATTATAGAACTCGCAGAACGCTGAAAGTATTAAGGGCTTCACGTAGGAAATAATCTACAATTTTTTGATTGTTATGAGCAGCTCTCAAAATTACTCTTTTAAGTATCTAGAAGACCTTTAAAACTTATTTTTCTGTATGAATATGTGATCCCTGCTGCTTATGTGAAGTGCACAGGAGAAAGAAAACCTCGTTAATGAGCTAGGATCATTTATTAGCTGCAAAGGGAAATAATTAAAATCAACTTTGGATACTGTTGTAAGTAAAACAGATGCACCTTTGCCCTGAAAACCAGCAATACTTTCATCATTAAAGCAGATTTCAGAAGTCGTGTTTTGAATTATTGGAGCTCAAATTCTTGAATCACTAATTTTCAATATCTAGCTTGTGTTATGATTGTATACGACAAAACCAATTCGAGGTGCTGGGACAAAGCAGCGTTACCTATTTGCAGCACCTCAGCATTTAGCTTTCCTCCTGATTGCACTTCAGTGCTGCAGTGCAGATTCCACACACCCAGGAAGGAACACTCTGCTGGATAAGCAGGATGTGGTCCTTTATCTAGTCACTTTTCCAGAAGCACAAGAATATCAAGTGAAAAATGGAAAAATCTCTAAGTTTGTTTCCACTGAGTTTCACTCAAAACAGCATTCCTTCTTCAGCACAGTTACCTCGGTGAGTTTGGATGGCAGTAACTGCAAAAATAGAAGTTTTAAAACGCCAAATATAGGCCATCAGAAAATCAGGCGAGCAAATGTTATCTTTCTGTATGTTTCTATCTTTTCTGAAAAGCTATGGGCAGGGTTTTTAAAAGTACATTAATCACTTAGGAAAAAAAAATGCTATTGACTTCCAATGGGATTTACACCTGCAGATCATCTAGAGAGAGCTTCTCAAGATGTACTTGTGTAGGTAAACACTTAACAGGACTGACAGAAACAAGGAGGTTATATTCTCAAAGGCTCTTCAGCATTTGCAGTGGCCAGCATCTAGCTGCCCTGTTGTCCAGTCCAACCCTTCTCCAGGCTTAGGGCTAACCCAAGGTGACTAGGACAGAGCTGGGGCACTCATGTGAGGAAGCCCAAGAGACGGAAGAGCAAGAGGCCTATGTAAGCAGAGGAAGGGAAGCACCTACCTGAAACACCCATGAGGTGCCCACTCCATCCTCCTTGTTATCATTACTGCAAGCAGTTTTTTTATATAGAAATCGAGACAATGACATGACTGGCAAAATATTCGCTTTGTAAAGTTACTTTTTTAGGGAAATATGATTTCCTTAGAACATTTTACTTTCCAGTGTATGTGCCTACAATCTTGAAACACAACTCAGTTACAAGTCTCATTTATTGTGTAAAATGGTACTTCATGTCAGGTGAAACATATTAAACCCACCTATAAAACATTGTACATGGAGTTAAAATTTATTTGTACCTGAGCTTTAAATTAAGATTTAGCAGGCTTCTGTCATCTGTCCAACAATGTTTATAGGAGAAAAATAGTCTTTCTAGTGCTGCATTTGAAGCTGGGCACGAATTCCATAAAGCTTAAAAAAATCTGAGAACTAAGCTTTGAAAACAGGACATGATGTCATTTCCTGAAGTATCCACTCATGTCTCTTACTAAACCTCCAGTTTCCAAAACCCTCATATCAAATATATGACTATATTCATATCCAACTTTTCTTCAGTTTAATCTCATCAGTGAAACTTAATGTTTTGAAAAATCAACATCTTATTCAGAGAGAAAGACTGAATCACAAGGAAGTCTCTCTGTTGAAAACAAAAGATAAAAACTTTTTCAGACTTAACACGAGATATCTTCCTGTTTCGTCTCCTTTCCCATGTTATGATTAAGGCATATGACACTTTCTCTTGCATATTAATGTTGCCAAAATTAAGTACCTCACAGAAATCTGCTACTCTTTTGACAAATGAAAAATTTGACACATTTTTCTTGATCAAATTACTCCTCTCTACAGTTGTTTGCTGCATCATGCAGCACCTGAGGAGCATACCAGGATTATGCAACCTTTTTCAGCTTGTCCTTAAATATTTTCAGTACCAAAACAACAAAATTCTAGAATAAACATAATGATAATTACTTAATTTATATTTTTGGGACAGACATGTTGTTCTGGCTTCAGAAAGAAGAACATTTTATTTGCACACAGCAATTTCTCCCCTGCCCAGGATGATCCCCTCTGAAGGGCTCCAGTTCTCATGTTTAGGCTCAAGCTTGGATGGAGAATTTCGCAAAGCTTAACTTGTGCCTTTGCTTATAAAGCTAGCGTAGGGCCTGGATTGTAGCTATGGTGAAATATTTAGTCTGTGCCTACTGTTTACTGAGACAATGGGAAAAAAAAAACCAAACCAAAACAACCACGTAAATCATCTTATTTAAAGTATCATTATTTACTTATTATTTCCAGCAGCTTTCTTCCTTTCACCTTATTTCATAACCTGGTTATGAGTGTAAAAAAAAAAAGAAGCTTGTATAACATGTCAGTGTGGAAGTTCTCAAAGCGTAGCCACCACCATAATTTTTATTTCCAACAGGCAGCTCGGCAAGGCTTTACGGGAAAGAACAAAGAGAACACTGTTTGGACACCAATAAAATTTAGGTTTAGGGTGTTCCAATTAGAGCATCAGCCTTGTCAGCTTATCGAATCCAGGACCTGGAGTTGCACAGATGTATCTTTTAAATGAAATTGTCAGTATTAATTACTATTAAATATCATAATAGAATAACAGGGCAGAAATGGACTGCCTAGTCCCTCTCACTGTTTCAGGGCAGGATTAACTATGCCTGTGAGCTTTTATTCACCAATATCCCTTAACCCGCTGTAAAGCCATTGCTCTTACCCCCATAGTTGGGGAGATAGTCCCTTCCTCTCTGAAATGGTCTCTTGCACTTGAAAGTTGTGATCATTCCTTGTCTCCCACTCTTAGATTTTTCTTTCTTGATCTAGATAACTTTTTGAAAAAAAAAAATCTTTTATTTGTAGGTTATGTTCTTTACTAAGGAGAACATGTTATTCTCCTCTGGACGCTCTCCAAGTGTGCCACATTGCTCTTGAAGTATAATATCCAAAACCAGGCACAGTGCTCCAGCTGAGGCTTGATCAATGATGGGTGGAAAAAGGATCTTTCCATGTGTCTTGCAATCTATATTTCTGTCTGTATCTCCCACTCTTATGATATTTAGGGGGAGTGTTGGCAACAGTACAGTTATGATTTATGTTTCATATACTCCCAAGACCCTTATCTGAAAAAAATACTACCTAACCATTTATTTTTCATCATCTATTGGGGAGGAATAATCAACTAAAAATGTATTGCATATCATTTATCTTTATTGAATATCACCTAGTATTTTTAATCCATTTTTCCAGATCTTTTAAGTTCTAAATAATCCCTCTGTGAACTTCCAGTCCCTCCCACCCTGAGTCATCTTCATATTTAAGTCCTGCTTCTGCTGCCTAAGTCAGAGACCAAAGGGACTGCCATTAAAACAGCCAGGATGTCTCTGACACTTCACCCAGCTAAAAGGCCTGTCTCGGTGTCACAGGAAGTAAGGTGGTCTGACACCTCTATGGCACGGGCTGTTACTTCTTCACAATTTCCTCCATTACTTACCAGTCTTCTTACCAGTCTGGCCAACCTACTGCTACCATGAACTCTGCTTTTCCTGGTTTCTTTTTTTTTTCCTCTGAGAGACCTATGCCATTTGCCCTTTCCCAGAGCTTTACCCACCTTCAGAAATATCTGTCATGTTCTAACACAACTTCAAGCAGTTTTTCAGTGTTCTAGGCACAACGGACTTCAAAATATCTAACTTAGGCTAAGGGCACTTAGCTCTCTCCTTACTTCAACTAATAACTGCTTTGACAACACATTTTGAAGTTATGGAAATATCCTATTTCCAAAAGCTCATAAAATATTGGCAAGACTCTATGCATTCACATTTTAGATGTATTCAGCAATTTATTAGTGAGCGAAGGGCACAGCACAGGATCGTTCAACAGCATTCCTAAGTTTTCATCAGATCCTCCTTGCAAGAATCAAGGTTCTGAATTAGCTGAATACTCTTCTGAAAGCAGAAACCTGGCTGTTTACTGCCAAATCTATAGGCTATTGATGAAAGCAGAGATTTGTTGCTCCATAGCTTGTCCTCCCCTCCATAATTATAGATCAATATCTAACAGCTGTATTATCACGGATTTCTTGCTTTGTAACATGACTGATATCTGCAGCGATTCTGTCAATGCCTTTTATTCCAGTCACGAGAGAAAGGAGATGAGGGATGCTAGCAAGAGTCAAAGATAACATCAGAACTCAGTCTTAATTTAAGTGGGTAATCTCTAAAAAGCTCTGCTTTAGCTATTTATTAGGGTAAAGAGACAAACTTGGAACACGTTTCTGATGACTGTTACTGCTGCCTTCTCACAGGGCTGTTCCCAATACCTCCCTGCAGGTGATCCCAGCCACCAGTGACCACAGAGCACTGGTTAAAGTCTGCTGAAGTTGCAGCTACAGGATGCTACGGACCCAGGGAACAGACATGGCAGAGGCAGGAGGAGAAGGTGAGTATTAAGCAGTGCCATCTAGTGTAGTGTGGGCACTGCTCGCAGGGAAGGGAGCCGGCCCTGGGCCCTGTTTAGCCTTTGTAAGGGAACCACAGAAGGGTTTTGATGGCAAATACAAGTAAAAGATGCCAGAGTGGTTTTGTGCCTTTTAAGTTCTGTCTGATTTGCACTCTGGATATGCAGATCCTTTTCTTTTTTCCTTCTTTGGATCTTTGCCTGAGCCACAAAAAGGAGGAGTGTGCCTGCCTAAGCCTCTCTGTAGATTTGAGCAGTCATATTGCCGGATTAAGAGACCCAGTTGAGCACTGCAATGACAGATGGTAGGAACTTGGTTGAAGGGAGCTACCAAACCAATTTGTGTACAGCACCTGGAACTGCAAGGCTTTAGGGGAAGCTCTAGCAAGATTTGAAGCCCCTGATGATACAGATGCTTTCACCGGTGAATTACAACTCCTACGGAAAAAGTTAACATGCTCCCTAGCTTTAGGCATTGCCCACCCTATATAGACCTCTGCGTGGCATGGTAGTAAACTCTCCATGGTCCTTATTAGAGTTTAGAGTTCCAACACAGTTCAAGGACAAAAATATAGATAAAATACTCTATGAAGTCACATCAATTGCTGTTAAAAGACAACAGACACATACCACAATCAACTCTCTCACAGAGGTCAGCAAGGACTACTGTAGTAAAATAACAATTGCATCAGCTGAGCATTTTCTACTCCGCAAGAGTCTCCTCAGCCCTGTTTCCCTCAAGCAGACTGGCAGGCAATGCTTTGCGAGACTAAAAGGACTAAATCAATCATAAGCAGAACTCCAAGCCAAGTAAAATAGATAATCCAGATCTTACCACGCCTCCTTCCTGCTCTCCACCATCATCTAGCTAGCAGGTAGATCACCCAGTTTTTGCATAACAGAGCTTTATCCTTAACATGACCCAGTCTCTTTAGCTCTAGTAACTTCCCTCCCTTAAGTAAGCTGCTTGTTAGTCTTATCTCATCAGCTGGGAGACAACTGATTAGTTACAGGTAGAGGCTGAACCCATCACCTCAAAGCCCCATTTCACATGTGACCTGATGAGTTACGTTTTTTTTGAAATGTGTGGAAAATGTCCATCTTCCCAAGGACACACTTTGAGAGTTACAGGCTACTAAGAAACTAGATGAAATTACATTACCTGTTTTATCCAGAACAGTGGGTTAGATGAGAAAGTGGTTTCTTAAAAACTATGATTTTATTTTGGTTTAAGCACTGCAAGAAATGCTTCAGCTTGTGCCTGCATTGTAAAACTATGCGCCCTCCTACACGAGAGCATTATTGTCACACAGAAACTGTCTCTATAAAGGAAGGTAATTCTTTGAAAATAGTTATCTATAGAAGTGGGCAAATTAAAGCTTTTGACGTTTTCAGTTCTTGGTTTGGGCTTCTAAAGTAATCACCTCTGCAGATAAATATAACTGAGTGTCCGTTGTTATTCACAAAGCAAATATTTGGAAGTGCACTGAAAAGTAGAAAAGGCAGGAGTGGGACAAGGGGAGGGGAAGGTCAAAACACGCAATGGCTGGATGGTCCCTGCCTGCTGCTTCACCCCCAGCCCCACCTCTGCATCTGCAAAGTGAAGAACTACTGGAGAAGTTTCTTCTTGCCCCTCTGCTCTTCTGCTCCATTACCCTGTAGCTTTGCAGATTTGACTGATCTCCAAAGGACCTGTGATCCAGGTTGGAAAATGCTGTGTTAACACTTCACCAGCCTTGGGACAGGGAATGACAGTGTCCCTGGCTTTGAGAGAGGGAGCTGCTGGTGTCTGCGTGCTCTGCAGTGGGTTTTCTAGCAGGTCGTGAGCAATGACCGGGTCGGCTGCATCTCTGTCCCCTCAGAGAAGGCAACGCCTGGTGGGGTGCCTGAGGGACTGCCTGGTAGACATGCCCTTGGATCTGGCCCTGTGTGTAGGCTCAAGGTGCTAGCTATATGTGGTGGCAATTTTTACATTTTATCGCTGTCTAATTTCAAAATGCTTTTTCAGAGCCTGTGTTAGGCAGCCAGGCATAGCATCCCCCTGAGAAATTTAGCTTCATTTTTATCAGTGTTTGCTAGCAGCAATCCAGTTCCCAAAGCAGGTACAATAGCGGGGGTGGAGGTCTCAAAATAGGCAAATCCCTTATACCCAGTACACCTCTCGCATGGTATCGGTAAACCTAAAGCGTAGGTTTGTTTAGCAACAGTGATTCACATTGAAAAAACTGGAGTGAGCTTCAGGGGCAGTGGGGCCGACTGCAAAATTCCCATATTAAAAAACTGGTTTTCAAAGTTAAGTGTGAAGTGGTGAAGTGTTAGTGCCAGAGTCCAGCCTAGCAGGGATCTGTCAGTACTGACCTGTGTCGATAGTTCTTTTTTCCACTAACTGAAGGGTTCTGACTGAGTTGCTCTTGAATGTCTACACCACACTCACCACATTAAGTACTCTATTCATAGGGACAGTTGGTTGTTCCTTGCTCTTACCAGAATTTCTGACTAAATATTTAGTAATTGCTATCAAAAAAACTCAGCTGGAGAAATAAAAAAAAATCAGATTATTGTGGATAGCCTTAGCAAAATTATGCAGAATGTCCTGGCAAAAGCAGGAACTGCTCCAATAGCACCCTAAATTGGGCTCACTCTCCAATCACCTAATTGACCCAATATTGCAAATAGGTGAGGTTCTGACTGCTTCTATATTCTTCCAAAGTTGCTGTTACCTGTTAAATTGCACTGCAGATAGCAGCATTTTCCCCTCAACCCCCAAAAATCTCTTAACGCTTTACAAAGCGTCGCCACTTATTGCTCATTTTGCCACCCGAGCGCTCGCACAGCGCCGACTGACTGATCTCTGCTGTTAATACACAGCCACGGTGGTCAGATCGCTCCTATCTGAATCATTCGTACCCTGGGCAAGCTGAGTCTCATTCGGGTGTTTAACACACTTGTCCAAGTGTAGCTCTACATCGCAGTCATTAACTCAATGAGTGATCATTTTGGTCTTCAGAAAGAAAGGTGGGAGAGGGGACTATTTTTATTTTCTGTTACAGGGCTGCTGCCACCTAAATCAAACAGAAAAACAAACAAACAAAAAGTTATATCCAGTGTCTAACTCTTTTCTTCTCTTTGTTTGGTTAAAATGAAAGGTTTTTTTAAAAGATCTTCATTATGTCTTAATAGAAAATTAAGAAAAGTGATTATAAGTTGTTCTATCTTCAGAAAGAGGTGGTGCATGATTACAGCAAATAGATTCAACTTGATCATGGATGAAGTTCATAGAAGTATATATTCTGTGAAGTGACATGCATAGTTCAACCTGATGATTCTTTTAACTATTTTTTACTGCTGTGTCTGCCCAGACCTAATGTGGAGGGAAAGGGCATTATTTTTATAAGGAAATTTCTCATTTCATTTTGTTTAAAAAAAAAAAAAAAAGAGAAAATCTAGCAATTTGTTTTCTCACTTTTGTTTTAAAGTGCATATTTTAATGTGTATGGTCATGGCTTTTGTTTTATTTATACAGATAATATAAATGTGTTTAGTTTGTGCACAAGGCAAAATATCATCGTCAAATCCCACTTTACAGCATCTTCATAGTCGATTCATTAGTTTGCTTCTGTCGAACATAAGGCCCGAGCTCTTAAT
>JAAGNO010027790.1:41656-55461 GCA_033439905.1 Ceryle rudis
CCCCAGGGAAAAAAAAAAATAAATATTTCTAAGCAGAACCTTTCCTACTAGATTTTTCCAAGCACATGCATCCCATTCCTGCAGCACTTCCATTCCCAAAGTGGCTCTGCACTGCAGACCCCACAGGGACTCTTGTGCTTGCAATTCACTAGCAAACTGCTTCTTTGCTAAGGAGAAACTACATCAGCACCCAGATGTTGTACTCTCTACTGCTGCAAAACTGAGTATAGAGCCAGGTCAGACATATCTGCAAAAGAGGCACTTGCAGAAGCACTCTCCAAACCCAAATATGCCTGGGAGGTCTGTGCCTCATTTTGACCCCATTCTCTGGAAAGTCCTTGAAGGGCTTCTCTATCCCTAAATATTCCTCAGAGGTCCCCTTGCCAAGCACAGGCCAGGTCTACCCTATTTAGTGAGCAGGAGCTGTTGTCAGAGCTGACACTGCTTAAGATTTACTCCATCCTGCATGGAAGGAAAGTCCAAACCCTCACATCTGAGTAAATGAAACAGTCTGAGGAGACAATAGTTCCTGGCGCTGCAAGAGCTTGCATTAGTGAACTGGGGTTATGGAGAGCTCTGATCAATAAATATGTTGCCACGGCTTTTTGGAGCATCCATCACTTGTCAGGAAATGCATTTAGGCTAATACCTGCAGAGGGCATAAACCAGCCATAGGAATTAAAACCTGCTACATGCCAAATGGTAATGCACAATTTAATGATCACAGGATCTGATAAATAAGCAAAACTGTGAAATGAATAAATACGCTCTGGCATCAACATCTGCAACCCAACCTGGCCACATCTAAAGCCTCGAGATTAACCTGCAAGGTGCTTCTCTGAGCTCATCTGTTTGCAGTATGTGGGCAGAAAAGGCAGCAGCCTGCAGCCCTTTCCCAGGAGAGACCAAAGGACTTTCAGACCCTAGGACTTTCTTGTCACCTCAAGCACTGGTGTAGATAGGAACAGGCTTTCTACACAGGGAAGGCTGCATCAAAGGTCACGGAAATAAGCTCTTCTCCATGGCCATGTTGGGCAAAGAAACAGGGACGGACTGAAACTGCGGTAAAGTAAATTTAGGCTCAACACCAGAAAAGTGTGGAGTGAAGTATTATTCCTGACTGCCAGAGGTGAGTAGTGAGGGGGATTTTAGGAAGAGGCTAGAAGCAGGGCAGGGTAAGGAGGGCTGATTCTGTGACCAGAGACTCCAACAAGCCTCTCCAACCCCTCTACCTCCCCATCAAGTTCATCCTGTGCTTCTCCCAGCACCACCAGCACAGCCTGGGGCTCTCACTGCATTTCCTCAGAGCAGATAGGACCAGGCAAGAGGATGGGAGCTATCACTGAGTGAGAAATAACCCCTTAAGAGAGCAGAATGAGAGGGAGCTGCTACTAAGAGCATTGCTCCTGTCGCACTCCAGCACCTATCCAGGGGATGGATCAACACAGAGAAGGGAAGATAAGCAGCATGAAATTAAGAAAGGGAAATTTTCAGGTCTGTAACAAGAAAAAAACTTCCTGACAAGAAGATTTATGAGACTGTGGAGAAGTTTCTCCCAAGGAAAGCCTGGGACATTTGAAACTAAATTAAACAGCAAATCCAGAGATGCAGACAGGGAAAACATTTGCACTGCAAGAGAATTGGACTAGAGGGAGCCGAGTGAGGCAATGCCCATTGCTAATTTATTCCTGATCTGTTGTGTTATCTATTCATGCTCTCCTACCGCATCCATCATCTGTCTCTCTCTGGTCCTTGAGAACATGGAAGGGGCCTCCATGGCCAGTGTGGATCAGGGATCATTAAACATCCCTTTCTGTCAGCTTCAAGACCAGCTAAATCTCCTTGGCAGTTTCAGGCAGCTCAAGCACAGCCCCACGTTTCCCATGTCAAAGAGCAACAAGCGCTGGTAACCCCCATGAGATGTCCAGCAGCACTTCAGGCAGAGATGCTACAGCACATGCAAGGAGACAAGCCAGAGGGCAGCTGCAATTCTGCCAACCCTAGACCATAGTCAGTAACAGGTCATAAAGACAAAGGGCTACGGGAGCACACAGACTTCACAAGGGCAAGAAGAGTGCCATGCATGCTTTGGGGCTGGGGTTGGACACCTGTTCCAACACCCTATGGACACCTCAAAACCATGCCAAAGCCATGCCCTCACCTCAAGCCACCAGGTAGACACTGATGGCTATCACTCACTGCTATCTGGACCACTTCCCTCTCCTGGGACTCGCAATGTCAGCTTCTGTCCCGCAGCTGCCCTTGACTCAGTCTGGGATGGACATGGCCAGCACATGAACCAGAGAACTCTGCTGAGTGTGCCTCAGTTCTTTGCAGACACAAGCAAGCAGCCCACACCAAGGTCTCTGCAGTCAGCCTTTGATTCAAGCTTGGTTCAGAAAACCCATGCACAAGGGATGGAGAGGGGTAAATTCAAGTCCTCAAGAGTACAGATGCTTGAACCAAGCTCTTCATGGGGGGAAAGTGTAATAGCATGGGTTTAGCAGTTCCAACCCTCTAATACTTGTGTGCTCTCTGCTAGACAGCTGAGACTCTAGGGGAGATCATGAGGTGATTCAGGGGAACAGAAGGTCTCAGGTTTGGCTTTGCTGTGAGGCCAAGTGCTGAGGCTACTGACTGAGCAGCAGCTCAGCCCCACCCCCAGTCCTGTCCCACATCCTTCGTGACCCCCTGCTTTGGCACCACTCTCCATACCATGGCACAGTGAGTCTGTTCATGGAGCTGCTCTGGCTGAAATGAACCTGGCACGCACCACACACCCCAAAATATGTTTTTTTCAGCCAGATCAATGCCATTAGTTGGCTTGCCATGCAGTCATTAGAGCACTGACAATAGAGAATGTAATGGGGTGGGATTGTGTTTGGAAGGCAGACCATACATGACAACCCTTAATTTGTGCTGCTGTGCCACTGTTTCCTACAGCCAGCATTGGCATGGTCTTTAAAAGAATCTGTGCCCCCTCACTGGCCCTGCAGGACACTTCGTCATTAAAGACATCTAAGGAACACACTTCTACTTATCCTAAAGAGTCCATGAAATGCTTATCATGGTAGAAAAAAACCTTGAACCACATCCACAACACATGCCTTTGAGCTGGGCTTTTTTATCCAGACTCACTGTTGCTCTTTGGCCGCTTGCCTTCCTTCAGGTAGTACATGCCTCATTTTGCAAACAATCCCCCTACTTTGCAATGTCACCTCCAATTCTCACAGCAGCCTCTCCCTGATTTGATTATATCACAAACAGTTTGCCCACTGATTATCCCCCCAGTTATCTGCTTCAATCCTTGGGACAATTTTTCTCACTGATTATCCCCCCAGTTATCTGCTTCAATCCTTGGGACAATCCTGTTGCATAGTTGCAGGTGGTTAACAGCTCCCCAGCCTGACCTCCATCAGGATGCCAATCTGTTCCGTAACCATCCCTGTCCAGTCTGGGAGGACAGAAGGGGCAGAAACATGTCTTGGTAAGGGGCAATGTCACAGGGTGACAGCCGCTCTCTAATTTCCAGGGAAGATCTGCCTAAAACTGATTTTTCACTCCTGGGAGAGTCAGGCTACCCAGAGGAGTGAGATCTCCACCTCTTGGCCTCCTCAACATCACTCATTGCTGAGAGAGCCGCAAAGACTGTAGCCCCTGTTTGTGGCTTTCTGACAAGTCCCCTTCCAGACTGTGCCACCTACGTGGAATAATTTTTGGAAGCCTCTTCTGACACCGTGTAATCAGGCAGTGATATGTAAGAGGGAGCTCTCATCTCCAGCTTCTGTGTCATGACAGGTGAGGAATTAGGAAAAATTATAACCCAGCACTGATTCAAATGAGAAAATTGCCCCCTGTCTTTCCAGTACCCTCATCACTGCAAATGCAGGAGTGCTGTCTCCCTTCCCAGCCTTAGCATCTAACAGCAGAAGGGAGATGGGTCTGCAAACACCTTCACCAGCACAGCACTGGGGCACATACACCTGACACGTTATAAACTGGGCATTGAGCCTGTGCATGCCGAAAGGATGTAACACAGCCATTCCTGATGTGTAGCAGTGGGATGGGAAGGAATCAGCCCTGACTCCCCATGCAACCTGCAGTGCATGAGAAGGCAGCAGTCATCCTGCTGATATGCCCTCTGTCATGCCCACACCTCCAGAGGTGCTGTGCAAGTGCGTGTGCATGGTGGTGTGTGCACCCTCTCACCACACAACCGCAACGTCCCACCAGTGAAGGAATGAACAAATCTAGAGATATTAACGTCTTGCACAAATGCACAACAGATGTTCCAGCAAGAAAATGAAAAAATACATAATTAAGGAATAGATAGAGGACTCCTGTTCCTTTTTACTTTGTTTTTTTCTCCCTGCAAAGTGCTGTCATGAGCCTGAAGGCTGCGTCAGTGGGTCCCTGCAATGTCTCAGCATGGGATGGGTGAAAGATCCAGGATGCACCAACTCCCTTTTGGGATGAGTTATCCAAAAGCCAGGCTCTTTTATTTGACATCTGCTGCAAGGGAAGCCAACCCAAGGAAAGGAGGAGCTCTTCTGTTTCACCATCTTGCAATAATTCAGGATAATCGCAGGGAAAAAAAAAAAAAACACAAAACAACCCCAAAACCCGAAGGAGCAGGGGAAGAGAGAACAACTCACAAGAAGAAAAAGAATCAGCTATTCCTAAACACAGTGCAGTGGCCCAGCCAAACCAAACAGTAATGATTCATTGACCTGTCTTCACCCTTCGTTTTTTCTATAATGAGCAAAGAAACCACAGAAATGTGGAGCCGAGATCCCTCTCTACTCCCAAGGAACAGGGAGGAGGATGTACAGGCTGCCACTGCACTTTGATGGGTTTCATCATGGGCCAAATCCTGCATGCTTGGTCCAGCCTCACCAACAGCCTCCTTGCCCATCTCACCTCATCTCAATTAATCCATCATCCTCACTGCCTTGCTGGCCTAGACTTGCTTTCCACTGCCAACAGCACTGGGGAGGTGGAAGCAGGTACCACAGCCAGGTCTCTCCTCCTGCTTTTGTCAGGCCCAGCTGGACAACAAATACTTGTTCTCCCCAGCCAACTCCACTCACAGCTCAGCCTGCTGTCACCAAAGCCAGCAGTGGGGCCATCTCTGTGCCAGGCTTGGGAGGCGTTGGCTTGGGAGCAGATGCACAGCCCATTTGGATGTCCCAGCTGCACAGAAACCACTGGGCAGCACCCTCTGTCCAAAAGCCAAAAAGACACAGCTGGGGCCCCACAGAGAGGGAGGGGGCTGAAGACCACAGCTCAGCTGGCTTGTTGAACATGTCAGAGAGACTGAAAACTGCGGACAGACTTGTACTCTCAAACAGCTGCAAAAGCTCACACTGCTTCTTCCCCATCCCAAAGGTTTGGGAGCCCTCATGCTTTCTGCCTGCAGCATGGCCAGGGAAGGGGTTGCGCTCTCACTTCCCAAGCTGCACATCACGGAGTCCACTGGGTTGAGCTGAGCAGCTTTAAGAGGTGGCAGGGTACACCCTGAAAACTAGGACTGGTTCCCCTCTCAACCCTCTTCCCCAGAAGCACTGCAAGACAGCAGCCTCTAACAAGAGACAGTGGAGAGCAACAACCTCTTCACCTTCATCTCCTGGACCCTAGCATAGGCTTGCATCCTCATCCAAGCTCCTTCAGCTAGTGTGATGGCCATCTATGGCCCAGGACTTTCAGGAGAGGGGTGTCCCTAAAGGCTTTGGGATGTTGCCTTCTCCATTTCACCACTGTGTGACAGAAATGTCAGGGGCTGTCCACCACATTCCTGTACTGTATCCTGAAGAGTAAGGACAATTCAACATCCATTAAGATGTGTCTGAGTCTATGCTTGCTCACTGATTTGTTACAGGACCTCTTGGGCTCAGGCCCTTCTTTAAATTCATGAGTTGCTTCTTTCTTCCCTCCAGGGAAGTTGGTAGCCCCCTGGGACTTGCCAGCAGGTAAGCAGCTAAAAAACCAAGTCAAAGCCCATGGGGATCCAAAACCAGACATTCAATCCAGGGATGAGAAGGTCTGTTTCCCAATATGGTTTAATCCCAAGGTTGTATCTGCAGCCCACCAAATCCCATCAGGGGGAATCACAGCAACCTGGCAACAGAAAGCTCCTCTCCACAGACAGCGTCAGGGATATGGCTATCATGTGAGTGCGTTAGGAAGGCCCATATAATCTCAGCCTCCATCCTTGTACTGAGTATCTGCATCACTTCCCACGTGACAATAGAGAGCTGGCCTTGCTACCAGTCATTCAGCAGTCTGGGCCAGGTGTTGCATGGGTCTCAAGAGAACCAGTCCTGCCAACTGGCTAACAATGTCCTCTCTTGTTCAAAGCAGCACTCCAGTCACCACGGCTGTTCGGGGATATGAGAAAAATTTGATCAGATCCAGCAGCTCAATAATGCTTTGCCTTGGACTTCTGCAGGCGAGCAACAGGGACCAGAGGGAGCAGTAAGAAATGCAGGAGAGCTGAAATGGGGTATTCCTCCTGGTTGTATTTCATTTTCATGCTGTCTCTGCAGCTTCTCTTTTGAGCCAGGGAGAAAAGAGACAAATCGCTGAAGACAAGCTGCTTTATGAGAGTTTCCGTTCCCATTTTTGTGTCACCTGGGGGTTCTTCCCACACTGCCCCCAAGCCTCCTAGCAATTGGGCTGATATTTGCAGAGGTTGCTCACCTCCTCTGAGTGGAAATAAAACTGTTTGTTCAGCTTCCCAGGGGTCTGGTTATCTTGTTAGATTTGCAAGAGCATTTAACAGGTTGCTTAGCTGCGTGCCCTTGAAATATCTCAGGCAGCATCTTCCAAAAGTACCATCACGCTGAGCTTGAGTTAATTATCTCCATCTCCCAGCAGGACAGTTGCCTTGGTCTGGCACAGTGCTGACTGAGCCACATGGCTACCTCCATGGGCACATCTGTCTTAAAGCCTGGGCAGACACTGACCGAGCATTGCCTTCTTCCCCCTCCTCCTTAGTTCCTTGCTGTGCTCAAATGTGAGGGTAGAAAAGCAACTGCTGCAGAGATGGGCACCTTCCCAGACCAGAACTTGCCCTCTCCTGGCATAAAGGCTGTAATGGCCAGGCAGAATCCCAAAACGACCCATGTTTTCAAGGGCATTCTTGACATCTCTTGGCCATTCCCTCTCCCTAGGACAGACGTGTCACCTCAAAGAGGCTCTCAGAGCCATGAAGGCACCCACAGCTACCCTGCCCCACAAAAGCCTCATCATTCAGGCTCCCTGTGGGCTTTCACAAAAGTATTGCTTCCTCTCTGCCCTCCTTTATTCCCAGCTTGGTGCTACCCAACCTCACCTTAACACCACCCACTGGTGCACTTGCTTATCCCTCATTAGTCTGATTCTTGGACTACAAAGGCCACCCACTTGTACCTGGCATGTCCCAGGCAAATCTTGCTGAACCTCCTCGTCTCTGCCATGCTGAAGGCCATGTCCCCTAGCATCTGCCCTTCATTGTGACTGCTCCTGGTCAAAGAGAGAAGACGGAAGAGTGGTCTTGCCAAGCTAGGCATGGTTGTTCACGAGGACACCAAGGTCCAGGGGTCATCACCAAGTCAGGCTACCTGCCTTCCCTCCCCATAGGTTCAAGGGCAGCAGACAGCCCTGACAGGGCCATCTCAGAAGCTGGGTAAGGGAGCAGCTAGGAGACACAATAACCACATGGAATGGGGGCAGTAACCCTGGGAGCAATAAATGTCTTGTGTGTAAGCCACGCATCATTGCACCCTTGTTAGCAAGTTCCAGCTCGTTGCACCTCCTGTGTAATTCATAACTGCTTAAAAAGGCCGCTGATGGCAAATTAGCCAAACATCAGTAAGCAGGGAATATGGTCGTCACATTCATCCTGTTAACTGGTGGCTAATTATCATATTGTGCCTCCCATGTACTAATTCCAAACTGTTTCACATAGTCTACCAGTATCATTTAAACTTTAGGAAGAATCCAGACAGCAGATCCAGTTTTTCAGTGCTTGTCACACTTATGTGCATACACTCAGAATTGCAATTGTAGTATTGGAGATGGTCTTTCCCAGTTTTGTTAATGCTAGCAGTACAGAGGGGAGCTTGCTGCATTCATACCATGGCCCTTTTACCCTCTCAGCTTCATCACAGGATTAGGAGATGTTGCTAGTGTCCTTTTAGGGGATAGAGGAGTGTGGCTGCAAACCCATCCTCTGAGGGCTGGTGGCACAGCTAAGGAGCTCCAGGCTACAAGCAGCAACTAAGCAGCTGTGAGGATTTCATTGACCAATGGATTGCAGGTAGCTGCAGTTACAAGGAAGGGCAAGGCATCTGAATGCTCTTCCCCATGCAGAGTTGTTTGGTCAGGGTTTGGGTGCAGCCTGGGGACACAGGGCTGGAAATGCAGAGGAGCAGAGGAATCTTCCGAGGAAGGTGCTAGAAGGGAAACCACTGAGATATTTCACCCAGTCACACATGCTGTGCCCCACACCGGGGAAAAATCACTACAAACATTGCATTTAGCCAGATATGAGCAGCTTGACTCTGGGACATTCCAAAATGCAGCTCCAGACAGTGCAGCAAGGACCCACAAAAAGGGCAATGACTGCTTTTTCTGCTCCACCTTGCCCTCCCCACCACCTCGTGTTGCCCACAGTGTATCTCGTGATTGAAGGCTATTCCCAGGGCCCCAGAGTTTGGAAGAGCTGTTTCCCCATCTAGACCAAGAGTGAGGGTCTCTGCAGAGTGTGCAAATGGTGACATGCTAGGAGGAAGAAGCTCTGAGAGGAGGGACAGGAGGGGAAGGACTCCTGAAAGCATCCTCTCACACCAGGGATGGAGTGGGCTTCCTGCCAGATTCTCCAGATGTTTAATTAATACTGTATAACCCCTGATCATCTGGCTGATCCCAGTGCAAAAGGCTCCCCATCTCAGCTTCAGCTCAGCTCTGCAATGGGATGGAGGCAGCTGGTGAGCTGATGGGTTTGGAGCCTTTCCCACTGGCCTTTCTCCCTCTGACTGATCTGGGTACCCAATGTCTCTGCCTACCAAGGCACAGTGAAACACAAACCTGAATATGCACCCTAAAAGGAGCTGCAGAAAGGCTGGACCTAGTCCTTGGAAGACTCCCATCACACCCTTGCTCACTACACTCAGTTTGGTTTCAGAAGGAGCCATGAGAATCAACAGCATGTAGGAAACCTCTGTAACCACACTAACACTGGCCTGCAGAGTAATCTGGTAAATCTCACCAGCCATGGGGCAGTTTGCCATGAAAACATCTCTCCTTTGTGCTCTTTGTCTGCTGCAAGCACAAAAGAGTGCAGCAGTGTTGGTAGAGGACTCTTGGCACAGCATTGCTGGTCATGGGGGACTGCCCACAGCAGGCAAACAGTCTCAAGCATTGTGAACTGCAAAGTTACTAATGAAGACTACTGATCTGCTTTTCAAACAAATGCTGGTAGCAAGAAAAGTAAAAGAAGTCCCAACATACATTTCCTCCCCAGCTCACTCACTGGTTTTGCCAGTTGGAGAGCCATTTGTCTCAAAATGACCATGGAAAGGCATCTTATGGATCCAGCTGGATACATCATCCATCTTCCAACAGAGCACACATTGCAGGGCAGGCAGGGGTGTCTGCTGTGCAGGACCGGCCAACCCTCAGAGCTGGGGGTTCAGAAGGGAAAACAAGAGAATTCTCCTTGTGGGGGAGGAGAGGTGGAAGGTGGTGAGGACAACACTGCTGCAAATTTCCAGCTTAAAGGTGGTCTCCAGGCTCCTTTCCTACTATGGTTCCAGTAGGTCTTTGAAACCAAATTTGCATTTACAGAACATTTCCCTGTATGATGCTGAGGTGAGGTTTTTGGCACCAGAGTGGATTTTGCACAGAACACTTGGTCCCTGAGCTCACAGAAGGAGCTGTAACACTTTGCTATATCCTCCAACCCAAAGGCACCAAAACTCACATGTAACATGACCATCACATACATGCAGGGATGACAAAAGCCCACCCTGTCAGTGTTTAACTGAGAAAAGGGAATAAATTGCAATAAGGATTCTCATTAAAAAGAATCTAAAAGAGCTAAAAAGATGAAATGTGTGCAGGCATCACAGGGTCTCTTTAAAATGCCCTTTTGGAGGCTCAGCACAGGCACGTTCCTCCTCACAGAAAAAGATTTGAAATGCCATCTGGGTTAAACAGCAGGGCAAGAGAGAACAGAGGACAGTCTTCACACGTTGAAGGCTTGTCCAACTGGGGAATTAAAAAAGAATACAGCCTCTGGCAGGTTACATGTAAATACACAATAACGTCACCAGAAAAGTGTGAAGATTAATTTGCCATAGCCATAAAAATGGATGGTCTCTCTTTCGGCCGCAGAGGCAGAAGAGTTTGGAGGACCATGAGACGATCAGATGAGGATAGGCCAAGAGCGGGACAAAGCAGAGACCCAGTTTTTATTTGAATACACTGCAAACGGGTTTGGAATTGGAAGATTCCCACCCTGTAAGCTTTCTTATGATCCATCTCAAAACAAACCTGCAGACAAGCAGCAAAATGACCCTTAAGGGAACTGAGGCAGAAGTGGAAGAGCAGGGAGGTTTTCTCCGTGGTTAAAAATGTGCAAAAAGGCTGGGGCACATAGCTGGTTACTCAACAGAGGGGCTGGGCCCTGCAAGGAAGGAGCATGAGGACCTGCACTGCTCAGCCTGTTCATGAATGAGCTGGGGAAGGAGCTAGAAAGTGAAGTAGCATGTTCTGCCAGCATCACGTGTTTAGGGTCACTTGATTTTTAAAAGCTGCCAAAGGATCTGGCCAAAACTGCTCAGCAATGAAATGACAAATAAAATGTAGGGTTGAGGAGCACAATGGAAATAAAATGTTCAGGGCACTGCTCAGACTGTGAGCTGGGTGACGCTGCTCTGCATAGTGGGCAGCAGCAAAGAAGTGGTATCAGCTGTCAAAAAATGATAGCAAGACATCAAACATCATCATGATGCAGTGCACATCTGTATCCTTGCACAGTGTGCACATTTGTGTACTCCCAGCTCAGAAAGACCAAATGGAGATGGCCCAAGGTCTGGAACAGCTTCTGTACCAGGAAGAACTGAGTCAGGTGGAACTGCTGTCTGGAAAAGAGATTGTGCAGGACCAGAGAGAAGAACAGTTTGTAAAGGTGTGGAGAAGGCACGGAGGAAATAAATACATTCTTCACTGTCTCTTAATACAAGAATTCAAGGTCAGCAGGTGAACTTGACATGTTCCAGCAAGCTCAGTATTTGCAGCAGGCTGAAATATTATTTGGGAGAGGGAGCAGGCTTTGCTGGGCATCTGCTAGGCATGTGCTACTGGAGGAGCCCAGGTGGTGGATTTGTCTCCTCTCCTATCTGTGTCTCTGGTCCAGCTTGTCTCTGATGTGTTCAGTATGAGCCTGGGACACCTTACAGCAGTGCCTCTCCTTCCTTTGCAACAATAACTGTATCCTGAAGGCCAGGGAGCTGCAGGAGGAGATTGGAGCAGGACCTGTGTCTCTAGAAGTTACTTCCCTGACTTCAAAGGAAAAGGGACGCCTGATTCTCCCAAGGCTCATGGTCCTCCTGCTCACCCTAGTAGACAAAGTGATAACATTGTGGAAACCCAGAATCCATCCCCTTCTCTACGGGGATTTCATCCTACACATCCCATGGGTATCCATCAGCCTTCATAAATACCCTGCTGGCTCCTTTCCAGCCAAACTCGGTGCCCTTTCCCCCTCAGCATCAGCCCATACATCACCGGTGCACTGTAACTGAGACCTGCTGCATGCATATGGCAAGTGCCCTTTTTTTTATCTCCTGTCTGTGAGGCAGGTGAGCCTTTGGGTTTCGGAGGTAAAGAGCATTGCTGGAGCAAGATTTCTGGCTGGTGTGGTTAGCCCAAACACTCAATTAAAATAAATGATAATGCAACTGCTCTCTCTCCTGATGCTGGGCAGCTCACAGCAACACAGTTGTTGATGCCTGCAATTAAATTTGTGCCCATTTTGCCTAGACAGTAGTGTCCGGATCAAAGGAGCTTGTGAAAGAGATTAAATGCAGTATGGATAGGTTCCCTGTGCCTGCCTGTTATAAATACACACCACAAATGTTAGCTTTTAGGCTTAAATTCCACCTTCTGAATGAGCTATTGTTTCCGCACAGCCGAGCAGCCAGATGAGATTCTTGCTTTTGTATTTTGATGAGTAAAGAGGATCTGACATCTTGGATGCCTCTGATCCAGCCCAGAGCTTTCTTCTGCACTTAATAAGCTACGGTCCTCATATCTCAACCATAATGTGGAGCAGCAAGAGGCTTCAGATATTGATCAAGGAGTGCAAAACCTTTACCAAAACGTGGCCAGCATTTTCACAGAGAAGCTCAGGCTTTGTAGGGATGTCTGTGGTGCTGGAGGCATGGAGAGTGTTGTTTGCAGTGTAACCAGGTGCAGTACTCACCCAGTTTCCAGGTCAGCACATACCTCCTAAATTAGGGTTTTTCTCTCCCAGATTAGGTGTTAAACTTGGTGGTAGAAAAGCAGCAGCCACCACTACCATGCTGCTTTGAAAAGAAACACTATATTGGGAACTATCTTGAGTCCGGGAAAAGGATTTCCTGGGGTATACCAACCCCCTTTGCAGGGCTAGGAGTCCTGAGATCAGAATGAGAAGCTGTTGCCTCCACCAGGCATGTCTCTGGATGTCACAGTTCCTCGCCTTGCAGAACCACAATGCTAATCTGCTGCTGAGGTTGAGCCCTGCACACTGCTGAGCTCCTGCCTTAGTCTCAGCTTCAATACCCTGTGAGAAGATGAGAGTGGCTGTTATAATCTGTAGAGTAATCACTTGCTTTCGGGATAGCAGTAACAAATTGCAGCTCTAAGGAACCAGATTTCCACATTGCTCAAGCTCCAGCTTTCTCAGCTTATTTACCAGGAGCAAACCCAACTTTGAGACAAACCAGAGATCACAGCTGGCAGAATCAGACCGTGACAGCAGATCATGTACATGCAGAGTGTGCAGGAGGTTAATCTGAATACAAGCGCTCAGTCCCATGCTTCAAGGTCATCTGTGGGGCAAATACCTACTCACCAGCTCCTTTGCAGTTGAAATGCAAGAAGGGTCACAACATGTGACAATGGCTCTTCTGCTGCTGAAAAGCATCTTCTGAACCAGTACCTGCACACAGGGTGGGTGTTGCAGGAGGCTGATGAACAGCTGCCAACATAGAAAGAAGGACTAAGGTTGAGCAGGACTTCAGGATCCCACTGGGAAATGGTTTTCCCCAGAAAATACATGAGATGAACTGACGTGGGCCACCCTGGGTCTCTTTGAGGGGCAACCACAGAGAGTGCTAGAAAAGCTCCACTGAATCAGAAGCAGAGCCAAAGGCACATAGAAAGGCTGCAGCAAAACTAGAGCAGACTTTAAATCCAGTTATCAAGGCAGCAGTGGCCCCGTTTCAAGGTAGACAAGACAGCAATCAGGAAGGAGATATATTCCCAGAGCAGCATCACAGCAGGCAGGCTGCAAATGCATCTGCTACTCATCTCATTAACAGCAAGGTGCCACAAAAAGGGAAAAAAACCTTTCCTGAAATTTTGGGGGCCAAACTCTGTCTGTAGTGCAGAGGAGTGCCTGTCCCCACTGGAGGGACTGCAGCTTTACTCCGGACTCACAGCACTGGAATTGAGAGCAGGATCCAGCCCTGAAGCCCTTTTAATATCAAAATGAAGCATTTGTTTTCTTTGATTCAAAAAACAAACAATCAAACAAATAAAACAAACAAACAAAT
>JAAGNO010027791.1:0-37107 GCA_033439905.1 Ceryle rudis
GGCGCCCGCGGCCTGCCCCGTGGGACGGTGGTCGGTGCCAGGCAGGCGGAGGCGCCGCGGCCATAGCCCTTTGTCCAACAGGTGCTCGTCCGCCCTCTCTCCCTGGGACTCCCCTGTCGCCGGTCCCGGTTCCCCTGGGGGAGCGAGGTGCCCCCGGGTAGGCATAGGGGCCGTGTCTTGCCCCGTCTGCGCCGAGTGTCAGAAGTTTCCCCCGTGTGCGGGCAGCCTTCCTGCCGGCCAGGGCTGTGTCCTCCCCCTCGCTGCTGCCAGCTTCTCCCGGGGGTCCCATGAAGAGTCGCCGGTCGCTTCTCCTTTCCAGCGAGACTCCCGGCGCTGTCCCCCTCCCCGGTTCCCTCCAGCGCAGGAAGGAAGTGACAGGAGAGCCCAGTTTGTTTCGGGACGTCACGAACCTAAGGTCTTTCCTTCCCTGGCGCTCGGAACCTGGTCGTTGGCCATCGTGCCAGTGTCAGAAAACTTGGCGGTCACCAAGGCCGGCTGTGAGGGGTCCTTTAAAAGACACCGATGAGATCCTTGCTTTAGTGGCTCTGAGGGCCAGCACGTGAAGTTTTGATAATTTTTTTAAAAATTTCCTTTGTTTTGCTGGACTCTCCATAATTTTGCCTGAGCAAAAGACCTAGTTAGGCCAATCCCAGGGAAATCCACCTCTTTATCTCTGCTCTGTAGTTTCTTTGTTAATCTGGAAGCTTTTTACAAGCACAGAGATATAAAGTTATAAAGTTGTGTAGGTGCAAGTCCTAAGTGCAGGAGAGCAGGAGCACTTTGGGACAGCTTGCACAGGAGGCTCCTCTAGTCCACTGTGCAAAGCACAGGGCGGTTGAGCTCCTTGCCGTTGTTGGGCATGTGCTCAAATGGAGAGCCAGTGTAACGTGGCAGTGGTCACTAGCATGTGGCGGAGTGCCTGATGAAAGGTGCTTGGCGGTTGCTGGTGACTGCTCTGCATTTCTTTCTTGCACCTAAGAGAGTGATGGACAGATACAGTTACCCCATAGAGAGGGACCAGCCTCTTCTCGTGGGAGCAGTGGTCCCGCAGCAGGATGTGTGGTGAGGCGGCACGCCTGTGCTGTGTGATCTTGGTGTTAGTCTTGAAAGGCAAACAAGGAAAATCTTGTTTGGTGCGTTTGGTACACGGTGGCCTTACTGATCCGGGATCGTATCCGTCACAAGCTCCCAAACCACGCTGCAGCAGGAAACGAGTCAGGCTGCACGCCTGACTGTCTTTAAACGTTTTTTGGCTTCTTTGCCTTTGAAAGTTCTTGGGCTTTCTTGCGCAATGTCTATCTTCTGGTAGATCCGGGTAAATGCAATCGTATGTTATGGTGGGTGTTGTGTTTGTTTTGTTGGTTTTTTTTTTTTTAAAGAGCTGTCAGGAACACTTAACAATAGAAAGCTCTTCCTTCAAACATCTGTTTTCTTATTTTTTTTTTCCTTTAGTAAGACACAGTCCTTTTCTTTAACAAGAGGAATGTTGTGAATTAAATGAGAGGCGCTTAGGAGAGTGCTCCGACTCGGATTTTACAGTTGTGCTGGGATACTTCCTCCTGTTTTGTTTGGATCCTTGTGATGAGAATGGAGTTGCCACTCTTAACTTTTGTTTTCTTATTCAGTGTTCTCATATTTTTTTAATTAGTGCCCTGAAGGAGGTACTGTGGCCAGGATTGTATGGCTAGAACTTGTGGCTGCAGTGACACGGATACGTGTGTGTTCTGCCCTATTTCATGGAGCCTCGGACTTTAATTGGAGCTTGACAAACAAAACATCCTGTCTGTCTGGTGGATAGAAATGTGGTGGTTTTCCCTCAGCTGTTTTCAAGGTTTAGTGGGGATTTTAAGCTTCAAATGCTATGGTTGTGTGTGTTTTGCAAGAGGCAGCATATAGCTGGATCTGCAAAAACTTGGGCTGTTGACACCCTTTGTTGGGAGTGACAGTTTACCATTGATTTCTTTGTGTCGTCTTTTTGTTTGATTGTGTTTTTTTTGGAGTTTAAGACTTCTTTAGGGACTGTCCTGAAGTCAAATAAAAAGTGTGAAATCAGTTTATCTCCTTGGTGGTTTTTGGAATTCTTCTGAATGAAGCTACTAGTAAAAAAAAAAAATAAAAATTAAAACCATCTAAATGCTGTGGATAAAGTAGTGAGGTATTAGGATCTTTACATGAAAAAGGAGAAGTCTTCTGAAATGAACATTCTTGGGGGGGCAGCAGTGCATTTTTCTGCCTGTTGATCTTATTTTGCAAAGTGCATCCTTCTGTGTGGAGGAAAATAGTGAGCTTGGTATCATGAAACACAAGTTCTCCATTTACCTCTGGCCAAAGCTTCATAGAATCATTTTAGAAATCAAAACAAGCCAACCAACCCTCTGGGTGAAACATCTGTTCTTCTCCTGGCTTATGCATTCCATCTGGTTTGGCCCAGCTGGTTCTTCTGTGTTTGTAAACTTATTGCAGGGTGTTTCTGAAAAGACCGAGGTGATGAGGAGATCCTTCTGTGCTCTAGCTGCCTGAGTGCCCATCGCCTGTGCTGTCATTCTTGTGGCAGAGAAACACATGCCCTGTGGCATCTTCCAGTCTTCGCACACTCCCGAGGTGTCCCATAGCTGGAGGTGTGAGTCTGCATCCAAGAAAACTTCAGAGTGGGCTTAGGGTCTGAGATAGTCAGGTAGCCCTAGGAGCTGGGCTGGTGAGGGGGAGGGGAGGAGAAGAGGGTGATGACTGAGAGGAGAGCTCATGAGCAGGATGAAGGATCTGTGGCCTTTGACAGTCAGACCGATGTGTGCAGACGGGCCAGGATGAGCATTCCATACCACCTGCCTTTTGTGTATTTGAAGTTAAATTTTAACCTTTTTTATGACTATAAAGGCTGTTTTGGGTCTGGTTGAATTGAAGCTAGTAGACAAGTGTGAAAACATGCATACACTTAAAAACTCGACTTCTATTTTAAACTATTCCAGCCTGCCTTAATTACCAGGGCTGAAATCCAGCCTCCTGGGGATTTGCATTTCTCTTTAACAGCTGATGATTTCACCAGTGCCTGAAGCAGCCTGAGGAGTGGTTCCCTAACTCTGCCGGTGCTGTCGGTGATATCATCGTCTGCGCAGGGAGAAAGTGGGACCTCAAGGAGCTTAGCTCCGGCCTTGGCAGGCTCCTGAAAGTCTTTTTGCATTTTATTGCAATCACCTGGATGCCCAGTAGCTCTAGAGCAGTTATTTTTCCAGAGTGGCTCAGCTTCCCACCTAAGGAGAGGCCAAGAGGCGCGTTCCTAGCGTACGTGATGTGTCTGCATATGTAATCTTTATATGCCCCGTAGCTTGTTAGGATCGTGTGTTGGCAATACCGTATGCTGGCGTTGTGCAACGCAGCGTTATTATTATATGCTTTTTCTCTTCCCTGGCAGTCGAGCGGAAAGGAAGCACAAAGCCTGCCGCTACCCGAAGGGAGTAAAGGCACGTCCAGCTTGCAAACTTTTTACCTGCTGTTGCTTCCCCCAACACACAGGTGGGCTTTGAAGCGGGAGAGATCTGCTTGCGGTTGTGGGTCTCTGCTGGAGCTGATCCGCAGTTGCACGTGGCCCAGATGGGATGGCAACTTCAGTGACAAATGCCAGATCAGATGCAGAAGGATAAGTCTGTTGACAAACAGGCTGTGAAATGCCAACTACCTGTCCCATTGCTGGATGAGAGATGAAAGGCAGATGGTTCTTAGGAGCCTTTGACATTTAAAAAGTCCTTATTTAATACTGAGGAGGCAGTATTTTTTTTTTCCCCCCATTTTCATGGTTATTTTAACACATTAGCTGCTGGCTGCTGCTTCTTCCAGATGATAGCAAAATGCAGCTGAATGTAAGTATGGTTGCGACCTTGGCATGGCAGATGTAGAACTGCACCTGCCCTCCAGGTACGTGGGGGCAGAAGTTGGCTTAAATATTTAGGACTGAATTCCCAGATGTCAAGTCCTGAGTGTCTTGCTGATGAGTGGTTAATTGGAAGATACTTCAAATACTAAGTAGCCCAAATTGCTTATTCTTTAAAGAGCCTGACTACTGAACTTGAAATTCATAGGAAAAAATTTAAATGTCTCAGATACCCCATGGCTGATGCCATTGTCTGAACAGTACTTGAGCTAAGCAAGCTTGTTTCCGTGTCGCTGGTCAGGCTGTGGGCACCTCAACCCTGTAATGTGGGTGCAGCATAGATTGGCATGAGTGGAGGGGATGTCCGAGGCCTCGGCTACCAAATTACTGCGTGCCTGTGAGAGCAAAACCAAAGTGATCCGCCTCCGAAGGTTACTGTTCAGGGTTGTCATCATTGTATAAGACAAGCCGGGGAAAATTCAAGCCGGTCTCTTTCCTCACATGAAAATTGCCCATTACCAGCCTCAGAACCTCACCAGGAGCTTGCTGTGACTCATTTCCTGTGCCACAAACACGATGGTCACTGTTACTTTGTGTTCTGATGAGTTCTGCAGAAATGCTGCCTCTGAACAAGCTCCCAGGGATTGGTTGCCTCTAGCGTCTGGGGTGCAGCAGTGGCAGTAGTTACTTTAAGTGGACGACAATGCTCGATTTCCACAATCTGTATGTTTTTAATTAAAACCCGTGGCTACCACAGTGTGTTTGGATGCGGAACTGGCTGTATCTCATTTTGTGGTGGCTGCATGTAGCTCTCTGCAAAATCTAGTTTGATAAAATTATTAATATTTTGTTGTTGTTGTGGGGAAGGTACTTCATATTTCTGAAAGTGGACTTTGGCCTGTTGCCCATTAACAAGAAAGCTGAAATCTCTCCTGCAGCTCTATACACTTGCAGGTGGAGGACCAGACAGCTAGCTATAGGTGAAATATTTGTCAAGTCAGCACTTTCAAGGACTTTGCCAAAATACTCCAGTAAAGGGAAAACGCGAAAGTGGGATTTTTAAATAGTTGTATACAGACTTCATGCAAAGTGATAGTGTTAAATTTTGAGAATGACTTTCTGTATTACAAAAATTGTAGTAAAACACGGTCACAACAGCTGGCCAGCAGAACGAGTTGCATTCAGTGCCTTGCACTGAAAGCCATTCTCCCCCTTGCCTTGTTTCCTGCAAAAATTTAAATAGGAAAACCATTCCTGTTTGCCAAAGGACATGTCAGGTACTCATAACGGGTCTAAATGTTCTACAGTTCCTTTAAAAGCTGACATAAACACAAGTGGGATACTTTGAAACTTTACCCTCCCATCTTTTGACAGTTAAAATTAGAAAAATAAGGGTATTGAGTTGCTGGCTGGTCTCATTTGGCCTGGCTGTAACTGTATAGTGAAGCGTTTGATCTGCAGTGAAGATGGGAGCTGGAAGAAATGTTAGTCTGTCCTGCGACCGACTTTGAAGCATGATAGATAAGAATGAGCCAGCGTTTCATGTACAAAACCACCATTTTTTTTCCCAAAGGACATGCCTGCTCTGCCCCGTCCTCTGCAAATGTTTCCTTGCTTTGGAAAGCCAGCTGTTACACATGGAGCATCGTGCATGATAGCTGGGGTAAAGGAATTTCATTCATGGCGTTACCAGACAAAGTTTTCCTGTGTCTGGAGTTGTTGAACTTATCTACAGGGATGGTGGGGAACTTGTGCTCTTTGCAGGTCTCTGTTCACATGGTCAAGAGTCCCCCCTTGTAGCTGGGGGTTAAGTAAGTTTCCACTACCCTGGGAGGGGGTAACCTTTTTTTTATTAAAGCAGTCTCACTTTTAAGGATCATGTGTGTCTGTGGAGGAGGCTGATTTGAATCGCTGCAGATTCTGGATGGGGATGTGCTCTTTGATTTGACCTTTTTGTGTCCTGCTTGCTTTCTGATGCACTGACTTCAGCTGCAGCAGTTCTTTTGTGCCTTATTTCTCTTCCTCTGCAAGTCTGCCTTCACACTTCTCCTTGTAGACTGAGATCAGATCATCTTCATACCAGCTGTGACAAATAAAATAAAAATAATTATAAAATAAATATAAAAATAAAGCAAAGAGGTCTTTGACCAATGTACCACCAGCCCTGACTGTCTCTTAACTTGTCTGCTTCTTGCTGTGTGGCTGTTAACCTATACCACCACCGGGCAAAGCCACTTTATGTCTGAGATGTCTGACAAATGTGGAAGGGAAGTAACTACAAACAGAATAAAACTGCTTCAGCACCTTAGGAGCTACTGTGCACAGCAGTACTGTGCTGTGGTGACACAAGACAGTGCCCCTGGGCTTGGGAGGCTTGTAAGCTTCCTTTAATAGGCTTTCTTGTAGAGCTAAGAGTGGATGTGCTCAGCTTTGTTACAGGGGGTGTCTGCCTACGAGCTAGCATCTTGTCAGCAGCGTGGCACCCGTGGCCCTGATCATGCAGGGGCTGAAGACCAACCCAGGACTGTGGGTAAGGATGGAAGCACCTAGCTTGGGCTGTGTCCTGATAGCTGTTCATCCCTTCAAAGAGCTGTGCCATCTGTGTCACTGGGGGCTCATTTTCTCTTGGTGCTGCAGCTGCCAAGGTACCTCCGAGATACTTGGGTGTTGCCTTGAAAGTCAAGAGATAGTCATTGAAAGCAGTCCTCTGTCTCTGACTGGGCAGGTTCTCCCGCTGGCTTTGTACTTGCAGATAGATGCTGCTTTTTTTGTGCTCTATCCAAATATCAGTTACCAGGCCCTGCTGTCTGTACTTCTTCCTCCCTGCGTTCCCAAAAGCTGTTTTCCAGTCAGTTTGTCACAAATACTTGGTTTAAATATCCATCATCTGTTTCCTCTGGCTTGGGCTGCTTCTCTCCCTCTTGGAGAAGGATCACTTTGTGGGTGAGACTTTATCAGTTATTGATAGCCTGTCAGATAAGGTGTCTAATCCAGCTCGGTGGTGTTTTTCACCAGCTGTATTGCTACCCTGAGCTTACGAGGTTCTCCCTTTTAACTCCTGTGATGCCCTAGAGCAGTTTTCATTTTCCAGGGAATATGGGTTCTGGGTGGGTCCCCGAGGGATTCTCTCACTGTAGAGTTCTGCATCTGGTTTTTCAGGGAGAGCACGTTCATTTCTTCTTTCGCTCCCTGTTCATCTCCCTCTGAATCGTGGAGATTAGAAATCAGTACTCTCTGGATGCCCTTTGGCTGTGTTTTTTTTCTGGGTGGCAAGACTGACTTTGCGGTTCTGCACCTGGATGTAACCGCAGGCTGTTGTGGCAGCTGCCTGGGAGCTCATCCAGTTGTAAAATTACTCTTCAGCAATAAATTAGCTTTCAGGGGTATCAGTTCCATGATGCAGCTTACCCTGTAGCAACCCAGGTACTGGTGCTGACATGAGAGGGCAGACAGGAATATTTGGCCAGGGAAGAGGTGGTGGAACTGCAGTTTGGGCTAAAGGAATCTACAGTGGGAATAGTTTGGGGAGCTTTATATGTTCTGCTCATATATAATCCTCATGTGTGCGTGTGTGTATTTATTTGATACCGGTGGACTATTACTTGGATGTCCCTGGAGGTAAAGGGGATTACTTGGAGCAGGTAGTTGTTTGAGGATCAGTAGGAAAATGGTTTGTTTGAGAAGAGTGTGGATGCATAGCAGAGAAATGGACAGACTGAAGCACGGGTGTTGGATCCAGTCTGTGGTACCACCACCCCTCCATGGTGCTGAGTGTTGGTGAAAAGTGGAAGCTCTTGGATGCTAAATGGTTTGACTTGTATAAAAGTGACAGAAACGGTGTGTAGAAAATAAGCTCTGCTTCGCACCACGTTTTTACTGGCAAATATGTTACCCTTTCACCTTTCTTAAGTGAGTAACAGGCAGTAAAGACAACAGGTGAAAAATGGTGAGGTTTGCTAAGACATAGCAGAGGTGGGCATCACATTGCATCCTCTGGCTCCAGGCTGAGATACTGAACTCTTCATAGCAGGGACTGTCATTCTTTCTGCCTGTGAGCTGTCATATGTAGCTTGAAACTGCAGAAAAAAGAGTCACTGAATTGAGTTAAGTCAGTGCTAAATGTGTGCAGGAAGGATATAAATGTTCTGTTGGCTGACGAGTGCTCCCTTTCATGAGGGTGAGTTGGGAAGTGGAGATGGCTATGTGAAAAAATGAGGAAAGGCTGGTTAAATGGGATAGACCTGAATTGCTAGAGCTGTCTCCATAGCTGCCATCCATCCAAATGCATAGCTTAATAATGTCAGTGACCTTTCTGTGCCTTCGCTGTGTCTTGGAAACTACTCACTTGTTTTTTTGCCATCTGCTGCTAACCAGCTTTCAATCTTCTGTATGTGATCTGGCTCTACTGTGGTGACAAGCAAAAATCCAATGGAAAAATGTGACACCCACTTCATCTTTCCTCCCTGCCAAGGAAAAACATTCCCCTGCAGCTGTGCTGGGGCTGGCTTTGTCCTTTCGTGTAATCTGTTAGGTCTTGTATGAGTTGAGAAATAGAGACCAGGCTGCTCTGATAACTTCTTAGGGAGCTTTGGGCAGGGGCTTCAGGCCTCCTACTTTGCAAAGTCTGATGTGTCCTGAGATGCAGGAGAGGTTGGTGTTGGTAGAGGCTTCTCCCCTGTAGTGTAGGGGCAAAGAGCAATATTACTTATACTCTTTAGTGGCTGACCTGGAGCTGTACATGTTGGGCTCACTCCTGTCCTCCAGCTCTGCCAGGACAAGCCCTGGCTGTTTGGTGACACCCTGGAGCATTCATCTCCCAGCTCTTGCTGGAGTTGAGGTTGCCTGCAGAGGTAAAGTGTGTGCTCCCTTGTGTAAAATGGGCTAAGCTGCAGTAGAGAGGGGGAAGGTCACTTGCCCTTGTTCTGCACCAAAGATGTGGAGTGCTGCCCCTGATTTTGGATCTCAGCAGGGTCTTCAGCTGTGGCAAAATGCTTTTAAGCATGTGGTGGCTTGCAAAACAAGGAAAGCATCTTTAAATCTTTAAATTGCTGAGATTTTAAGTATCCTGTTTAATTTTCTGTCTCCAAAGTTTGGATGCTGTGATGGTCCTGTCTGTAGTGGCAAAAGAGCCAAGCTCTTTACATCACTGCATGACAGGAGGATGAGAGAAAGTGGACGTCAACTGAAGTGAGAGGAGTTCAGACTGGTAAGGAAAAACGGCTTCACTGTGAGGATAGCTGAGCACTGGAGCAGCCCTCGTAGAGAGACTGCATCATTTCCTTCCTTGGAAGTTTTTAAGACCTGAGTGGAGAAAGCCCTGAGTAACCTGGTCTGAGCTTAGCGCTGATTCTGCTTGGGCAGGAGGCTGGCTTAGAGACCACCTGAGCCCCCTTCCAGCTGGAGCTGTGCTGTGGTTCCTTCCATGGCAGTCCTGGACCCAAAGCACTGCCTTTCTCACGTTTAGAGATGGCATTGCTGGTCAGTAGCCTGATCCCTGAGTTCTTCCTGTCGCTATTCAACTAACGAGTGATTGAGGACACTTGGTTTTGCTGACTTTCATTAGGCAATTACTGTTTCTGATGACCACAGTTTCCTTTGGGGAATTTTTTTTTTTTTCCCCAGTTCTGGTTTGGATTTATTGAAATGGGGATAAAGAAAACTGAACTTAGATCAGCCATCCTGACTAAATGCTTGTTCCTGTGCATACCTTTTCCTTCTGTGCAGTACACATGATGTAGAGAGTGGTGTGTTTGACTTGTGGTTTGTCTGTGCACCCGTAATTTTGTTCAGAATTTTCTTGATAAGATTGTGCGCTCCTTACCTACTTGCTCTATGATGTGACCGTGTAAGAGCCTGCACCGTATGTTTCAAGGCTGTTTGTCTTTATGCATCCTTGTACCTATAAGGACTGGCTACTACCTGTGTTATTTCCTTTTTGTGGCTAACCCAGAAACTGTAGGTGTGGGAAGAGACTGCCCTCTTTAGTCACTGGCTTGGAGGAGGTTTTGTTGACCTAAAACCTGAAAAACAGCCAACAAAAAAACCCCATCCTCAACCGCTGAATACCCAGCAGGTCTCTGCTTTGTCACCCCTGTAGCAAATACTGTGCGCAAGGGGAAGCTAATCCCAAGGCTGCTTTTTTTCCTAGTCTCCTAAACGTTATTCTGTTGGCTTCAGTATCCTGCTTGGGGTGTTTTGAAATTGTGTGAATTATCTGAAAACTTGTAATTTTCATTTATGGAGCTTTTAGCATCCACAGAAGATACTTGGTGAGTATGTGTAGAACTAAAACTTAAAAGCAGTAAAGAGCTGATCTGCTCCTCCAGCTTTTCTTGCAGCAAAAGCAACAATATAACTGTTGCCTTTGGGGGAAGGCTTGTGGTGTCAGGAGGAACCAAGACCTGGAGGTCATTTCTTCTTGAAGCCAGATCCCTGGCTTTCTTGGATCAGTCCTGGCTAGCAAAAGATGAAGACTGAGGAAAATATGACGTCTAAACTGTCTGCTTTTATACCTTCTAACATGAGGCAGTGGCTGACTTTCTGCAAAACATCTGCGTTTCTCATCGCGGGTGTAACTGGCCGAGTCATCAGCCCTGATGGTATGTCTTGCTCGAGCTCCTCGGTGCCGCAGCTCCTTCCCCGCCTCCCCCCTGCTGTCCCCCCGGCACAGCTGAGCGCACGATTCAGGGTTGGGACTGGTCTGGTTGGTGTTTGGGGCAGGCTGGTAACCTGTGCAGGCGTAATGCGCAGAGGTTTGGGGCTTTTTAAAAAAAAAGAAAAAGAAAAAGAAAACCAGACCGACCCTGCCTACACACGGCTCTGCCTGGTGCCGCCTGTGCTTCCTGGTGAAATGCTGGCAGGACTGAGGACTCTCTGGGGCTGTCCATTCCGGCCGGCTGTGGGCCATCTGCCCTTACTCTCATTGGAAAGCGTTTCCCCCTTTGCCTTTCCAGACTGATGCCTGCACGTCTGCCCGCACCCTTCCCTCCCAGCACCCCTGAAGGAGCTAAAGCCGAGACTCCCTGGGAGGCTCCTGCCCACAGTTACCAAATTGATGATAACAGTTCTCCATTGAGCTGGGGAGGGCAGGAGCTGGTGGTTTCAGGGGGGCTCCAGATGTGCGAGGACTCTGCACGGCAGCACTGCCCTCGAGATGCCCATCTGGCTCACACCGCCGGCAGCTGGAAGGCACTGCTCAGGTGTGCCTCCCTGTAGAAACAGGCATGGTAGAAATGAGCTGTGGCACTATTTTTAAGGCATGAGCTTTCTGAATGCTAAACTTGTCTCCTTGTGCCTCGGTGCTTTTGCAGTTCTAATTCTGGCTGGCTGGTTTGCTCCTCATGGTTTTCAGTGGGTGCTGTCACTTATGAAAGGGACTATAAGAGAAAGAAAAGTCTTACTTTTGGACTTGCCCAGAGTAACTTGTGACTTCCCATTAGGCTATACTAATTCAGACCAAAACTTCAGCTGAATTCTTATCAGCTATTACCTTTCTCTACTAAAAAAGCACAGCAAGGAGTCTTTTGTGAGGCTTGGGAATGTTTCCCAATTGCTGTTGCTCGTTTGATGGACTGTTAGAAACATGTGGCAGAACGAAAGGGAAAGATGGACTTAATTTCTGTTGATGTTTTTTTTCAACTACAAACAGGTCTATAAAGCCAACAAAAAAGTGGAACTGACCTTGACAACTGTGCAGTAAATGTCTCGATTTCTTTTCTAAAAAAAATTAAATTAAGGTGTTTCTTGTTCAGAACATTTTTTTGCTTTAATGAAAAATATCTGGAAGAGAGGCATACAGACAACCCTTTCCTCAGTACCTTGCTTGGAACAGCTTACTGGCAAGGTGAATTGGGGATGAAGAAACCTACTTGGTTTTAAGATGTGGCTTCAGTGTTCAACAGGGACCTTACATGATGTGGTAGCTGGGATGGACCTACAAGGAACCTCTAGATGCATTTGATTTTGTCTCACGCTTGCAGGTTTGAGGGGGAAAAGGAGGTCAGAAATCTAGGCAAGAAATGAGAATCTGCAGAAGCTTGCACTGCTGAAGGCCGAAGGAAGAGACAACTGAAGCAGTGCAGAAAGCTGTAAAGTCCATATATCAAAGGAGCCAGCATTGTGACTGTGGATGGCCAATTAATTTTGCCACTGCCGTAGCCACGATTGAGGTGTTGAAAAGTATGGTTTGGGGAGATGCATGGCAACCCAGGGCTTGTAGGTGTGTCACTATGCTACAGTTTGGCTATGGGGTTTTCTTTTCTTGACCCCTGGATATCTGAAAGAGAGGGTAATTTGGGAGAATTCAATGAACAACAACTAAAGGAGGTGGTTGAAGTAGATGATTTATGAGGACAGATTTTTAAAAACATGAAATGCGTGTTGCTTTGACAGGTGCTTGGAAGAGGATGTGGAAGTGGTATGGTCAGAACAGTTTATGTTAAGCTCACATTTGTATTAGTGAGGCTTCTTTCTCGGTTTCGTATGATGTATAGAATGTAATTTTCAGTATCTGTACCAGAATAGAGAGCCTGCGAAAACTTTGTTTTCAGTTGTGGTTCTCATAACACACAGATAATGATTATCAAGATCCCTTCAGAGCTCTGTTCTTGGAATAAAATTAACATGGAGGGGATTATGAATCTTAAGCTATCATTACCAGTTTGAAAAAGGAATAGCATAATGTCCTCTGAAAATATCTTTTCTCTTTTTACCTGAAGTAATACTTACAGGTTAGAGAAGAGTAAAAAGAATAAGTGTGAAGTAGATAGGAGCTGATGTTGGTCAGCTAAGAATATCAAAGGGGAAAAGACAATGTTGGCAAGCGTAAGGGTAGAAAGGGGACTTTTTTGATGGAGTAGTATGAAAATTAACCATTGTCGGTAGTTGGGTAAGAAAACTTCTTGAAACCAACAAACCCGGATAACTGGAAATCCAGATAGGCTGAAAGGTCCCAGAGGTGAAGTTTGGCTTGTTGACACTGATTTTTGTTGGGTCATGACATCGTGAGGAAATGTCTGAAAACATTACATTGATTAATAAAGAGTAAAGGGGAGGAAATAAAAACAATGGTACCTGGTACCAAACATATTTAAAAGTACAGAAACTCTTCTGTAGGACTCCATAGTTAGAGTGGAAGGGTACAGATATGATGTAACCCTGCTAGGTAGGATACTATCAAAGCAGATGTAGTCAGACAAACTTGATTTCTGTCTTTGAAGTGAAGAAGGGAAAAAAAAAAAAAAGTAAATGGAGACACTTTGCAAATAATTGGATATTTACTTAATTGTATCGATTAAAAAATTGTACCACAAAATGTGTTAAATTAAAAGGTTGACTCAACATAGTTGCTAATGGACAAGTGGTGTCAGGATAGATTTCTTGGGCTCTGCAAAAAAGGTACCAGACAGGAGGCTTCGCAAGGATTTTTATCTATGGTACAAAAGCAAAGCTACGTGACTGGGGGGAAAAAAAAATCTGTCCGTACCTACAGGTCAGGTGAATGCATGTTGGAAATCGGGACTTGAAAAATGCTCTGGAGTTCAGAGGAGACAGGTAAACTCCATGTGCTCTGCTAGAATGATTCTGAAGGAGAAAGATTTATATATATTTTTTTTTAATTCTTATTTTTTTAAATTAAAACTCCGTGTTTTTCGAAATAACTTCTTTTATTTAACTTCAGTATATACAGTGTTGGTGAAACCAGTGCTACTGTGTAGTGTCCAATTGCTGAAGTTTAACCCTTTAAGAAGAAGATATGGAAGAACTGGAAAGCAAAACAATAAATAAGGGTTAAAAAATATACCTGAGTTAGGGAAAAATGCTCATTTCTCAATCTTTGGAGCACACCCCTGTTCTTTTCTGGCAGTTCTATTTCAACAAATGACCAATTATGAGACCCTATGAAAGGGTACCCCAGGGAAGCACAGTGGACTGGGACATGTGGAAGGGTCAGATTAGGGAAGTTTCATAGTCCTTTCTATCTTTAAAAGCTATAAAAGTTTATTGCTTGGCCTGTTGACTCTCTGGATACTGCAAGGCAGAACATAGAGCAACACCCTGCGTGACTCCTTTAATCCGTCCAAATTCATCACAGTGTTTGGTTGTTCTCCTAAACTGCATTGGTATCAATGAAGTTTAAATAAATGCTTTAATCTCTTCAAGCTGTTTTGAACTGCCTGTGTTTTTCATGACACTTCTCATATAAAGGGAGACTGTGTACAAGGCATGTGAGAAAGGGCAAGATTTCTGGAAGAAAAAGGCATTTGTCCCAAAATACAAGTCCACCTTTATGTATGTTCCCTCTTGCAGTCAGGTACCAAAGATGGCCTTGTATTCCCTGTAGCTCCGTCTGGAACAGGCTGGCTAAAACATACCTGACTCATGTCAGTTTGTCCAAGGTCTTCAGCTCTGGCAGGTGAAAGAAAGCAGAGGAGAGGAAGAAAGCAAAGCAGTTAGGGTGAGGTATGAAGAGGTGAGCTGAGCACCCAGATGAAAAAGGACAGTTTCTAGCTTTCATTTTAAAGACAGAGCTAGTGCAAGGTAGCGGCTTATGTGAGCCCAGCTCTACCAATGTTACCAACTTTTATCCCAGTTTTTAACAGTGGAAAATTGTTGTTGTCCCTCTGCCTCTTTTGCTACGATACTACAAGCCTGTGCTCTTCACCACCACCAGCTGGAGGAAGCTTCAAATCCATTGCCTGGGGCAGGCGTTACAGTATTAATGTCTTTCCAGAATCTCTGCAGCATTTTAATGAGGCTGGAAGTTAGTTTGTGGTGCAGGATCAGTCTCCTCATAGTTTATAGAAGACTTGTGTTTAATTTTGGCATGCAGGTTGAGACAGGAGGAGGAGAGCGCCTGGGATGTTTTGGATGGGTGAGTAATTTTTCTTGCTTGACGCGCTGTGTATTTAGGTAGCTGGCAGACAGAAGATGCTGCCACAGTATGGCATAACCTTCTCTAGTGCTACCACTGGATTGATTTTTCTTTAGAATCTACTGTCAGGAGAAATATTTTACTCAAGTATACTGTGGACAGCAGATGTCTCTTGAAAATGCCTGAAAGCTGCATTGGAAACGCAGCGATCGCCAGGAGAGTGCCCAGCTTCTCTAAAGCAGTATTGCCACTCCTTTTGGCATGAAGCTCCCAGTGCAAGTGTGATGAGTTGGTGTGGGGGGGAGCTGCTGCGCTCATGAGGTGGCCCCTTCCAGATCTGCTGCTCAGCATTGGGAATCTCCTGGAGCAGCACTGACAAGAGGTGACTGGGAGCAAAGCTCCTCAGCTTGATGATCCTCTTGAGCTCACCAGGCTCTGCTGGGTCTAGCAGTTGAGGCTGTAGCTACGTGGCTGCTGCATGAGCCACCACTTGCACCTCTCCAAGGACAATAGATGAGCAACCCTGGTCCTTAAGCACTAGTTAATATGTGAAGCGGAACACTACTCCAGTGACTGTTATTCTGCTACGGAAGGAGCAACAGTGCAAGGCATGCAACACCTTACACTGCTTGAGGTTCCTGTAGACTGGATGTGTGCTTAGCCCGCTCCTGTGATTGACGCACAGCGGGTTTATCTTTACAAAGCTGCCTTATCTCATTTCTGCTTGGCATATGTAGCGGAGCTGAGCTCCTTGCAACAGTAGGCACTGCAGTGCGTGGGTTGGCAGACTAGGAGCAGATCTCTGCTTGGACCAGGTGTGCCCCTACAGAAACCACATGGAGGGGCAGTTCTGCTGTTCCACGCTGCTGCCCTCATTCCTGAAGCAGCCTCTGGGACTTGGAGACTTGAGTTATGGCCAAGACACAGGATAGAAAATAAGGAAATAAAACCAGAAATGAGGTGTGTAAAGCTCTTTTTTTTTTTTTCCTCTCTCTTCCTGCCACACCCTAAGAGGAGGGAGTAATTTTTAAAAGCCCTGGCTTTTCAGAGTGCTGCTAGAATGCCTTGGAAGGGACTTTCTTCACTTAGGTGTCTTCTCTTAATTGAATCCTTTTAAGGCACTTTCAGGCGGGTGTCCCAAAAATCTCAATTCACCCTTTTGTGTAGATCTCTGACAAGAGGCCTGGTGTTTGAGCCAGGCAGGCTGTGCTCTGTCAGTTTAGTCTAGCAGCAGGGAGGGAATGTGAGTCAAAAGGCCTGGGGAGATGATCTGAAGCGAGTTTACAGATGCCAGAGAAAATCTGGACCCAGTTGAGGTGTGAAGAAACCTGCAGGCAAATGGGGCAAGGAAGTCTAATGACTTGTGTGCAGATGGGGCTGTGACTTCAGTGGTCTGCAATACGTCCCAAAGAGAAATGGCTGTGCAGGGCTGGTGCTGGGAAATGGCTCTTTCAGCAGCTTAGTCATGAGCAGATGCTGCAATATCTGTGAGCTTTAAGGTAGCACTGGGGCTATCTAAAATGTGTCTGTGTGATGCTTTGCTTCAGAGCTCTTGCACTAAGCAGAGAAACATCTGAGATGGGGGTGGGTTTTCTCTGTGACAGTTTGTACCCGTACAGATGTTGATCCCTTCCTCTGGACTTTGGACGGGAGAGGGGGCCTGGTGTAGAAGTAGCCCTGAGGTTACATATAACTTGGTGCAGTGTCTCCCAGTGTTTCATAGCAGCAGGAAGGAGGTAGCCATAGTGGTTTTCTTTTTGTCTCTAAACAGTTTGTAAGGGATTTCTGTGAAGTACAAAAACACAATTAATATAACTGGCACTTTCAGGCTTCTGACTAGGGCTTTCTGTAGTCCCGTTTGCGATCCACACAGACACAGCCATTAGTAAACATACAGATAAAACTGTATCCCTTTTCCCAGAACACACTGCAAGTCAGTTTGGCTGGAGACCCAGCAAAGACCCAATTCCTTTAACATCCTCTGTTTCTCCCTGGCTTGGTTTGGAGGGGGTGCCTTACTTGCATCGCTCATCCGAGTGTCTTCGTGGAAGCTCTGTGCAAACCCTCCTGTTTCCAGTTAGTGACGCAGCACTTCAGGAGGCTGAGCCAAGCCAAACAGGGATGTTCCCGGCTTTGTGAGCGAATGGTGGGGCCTCATATACTAAGACCTTATGGGCAGTGTATTGATAGTATAGTTAAATGCTCAACATCAGTGTTAACTGATCAGAGTTGTCTTTTTAGCAAAGATTTTTGTCTGGGCTGTGTTCATTTAAAAACAAAGAAAAAAATAAAAAGGGGAGCTGGGCGGAAGGAGGAGAGTTTTTCCATCTCTCTCTGACAGTGAGGGGAAATAAGGTTATAAAATGTTACTCTTTATAATTTTATGTGAGGAGCAACTCCACCCTATTTAGGTCTTTTCTCCACTGTTTTCTAGTGCACAGTCTTCCGAACTGGTGGACAGGCTCATATGAAAGTGTATCAACTCTGGGGAGTAAAAAGGGCTTCTAGTATTTTTTACTGGGAAGGGATATAACTGTAAGATTTGTTGAGGGGGTCCAGGGAAGGGTAGAGTGAAATAGAAGAGCAAGTGAGAAATGTGTGCTGTTAAGCCAACTCCTCGCCTAGGAACCACACAGGGCAGGAGGGTCCTCAGGACCCCACTGCAGAGGGGTGCCACTTAAGCGCCCTACTTTGTTGGTAGACACAGGTTGTCTTGTGGAGCTTACACAGTTAAATTTTCAGCTATCTGACCTAGGCCTGCCAGCTGCTGCTGGGTAAGTTTAAACAGGAGAACCTCCTCCCTTTAGAAATTAAAGTTTGAAGGGCTCTTCAGGGGGTTCAGACCAAGGGACAGGGCAAGGGCAAGGACAGTCAGTTTGAGTGAATTGGGGGTGTGCGCGCACAGGAATAGCAAAATAGAAGACTCATGGCTTTAAACTTTAATAACTGCTCGTTAGATTTACCAGGAAGAGATTTAGGAAAGTAGAAACTGTCTGTAATCTCAGGAATTAGCAGTAAATTACTAAAAATGGATTCCTCTTACCCCATATTTCTAGTATATGCATGATGAACCTATGACTTAGTAGCAGAATCTTTATCTACAAACTATGCTTTCTTTTATCTTTCTCTAGCAGACGTTATGCAGTTGTGTGTATCAGTGCCAGAAAGCTGGGCCTGCTGGTAGGATGCACCTCTAGAAGGTCTGCATTGCTTGCTTTGGTCAAAGGCTGACTGATGAAGTGCGGTGCAAGCTCTCACGGCTGCTTTGGTTGGGATTCTGTCTGGGCTTATAGGAGTAAGGAGGATAAAAAAGATAAAATGTGCAAGAAGATAAAAGTGATGCAAACTTCAGAAGATCCAAAACTTATTCTCTCTTCAGCAGAGGCTGAAGCACTCAGCCTTGGCAAGAAACCTTGCAAATGATGTGTTGTTTTTGTTGGAGGTGTGCGGTATTTTGGAGACAATTTGTGCAATTTAAGGGTGGGAGTGTACAATTCAAAGCAGAATATATCAGAATGTGGCACTTAAACATTAACAAAATAATGTTTAAATACAGTAGTTTAACTTTCAGAAGTTTTTTAATCAGTAAGTGGAAGGTTCATCTTTTGCTTAGTTAGGATTATGAGTAGCAATAAGGGAAGATGAAGATTTTGCTCATGGGTATTGTGGGGTTTTGCTAGATGAAAACCGATGTGAAGAAGAAAACATAGAAGCGTGAAATGTTTTGAAATCTACCCCTCTATATGCAGTGCTTAAACTATGACTTAGTAGTTATTTATTAGCATAAAATCATTCCTGTTGTGAGTTTTTGGTTGTTGCCACGGAGCGTACAGGGAGCTTGAACAACGTGGGAAGTACTCTGCTGCTGAACCTAAGATGCCATCCAAGTAGCTTGTCGTATTTGTTGGGCATTGCACAGGTAGTCCCTTACTCAAGAGACACAGAACTGGTATCTTGTGGGAGGGCTGGAGCACTAGTGGGGCTGCATCAGTGGTATCCCAGCTTGTCATGCTGTGTAAATAGGGAGGGAGGGACTTGTAATTTCTGAGTATGTCTGTGGTGTGGGTGGTTACAGGCTGGCTATGGGAGGGTCCCTGAGCGAATATTTTGCTGCAGTTGTCACAGCTATATATGGAAGACCAGAAAAAAACACTGCAGTGGTCAGGCTGCTTACCAAAAGAACCTTGGCTGAATTTTCTTTTCCAATTGCTTCAGCATTTCTGTAGTAAGAAAACAGGTCGGGTACTTTGTTTCTGATGGATGGCAAATATGAGATGAGTAGATACTTCAGTCTGAGGCTGACCATGGTGATCATAAATGATCATAAAGTAATTTGCCACCTAGTGTAGTCTTTTTTGATGGAATTTAGGAACATCATATGCCAGAATCCGATGTTCCTTCCCTTCAGTAAGAAGGCTTGAATAGTTAGTTGTATGTGTGTGTGTCCCCGCACGCTCACACCCTTCGGAGGAAGCAGCATTGCCAGTGCCCTCCCAGGGCTCGCAGTGGCAGTCTTGTGAATACAGCCTGCAGGATTGATTCTGCTGATTTATAGTAGTTCTGACAGCTCCACCCATCAGGGATTTCAGGGTTGTGGTAAGTAGCCTGCAAAATCCTACTAGGCAGTTAAATTTTATTGTTGCAACATTAAAAGAGACAGTACGTCCTGACCAGGATGCGCCATAGCCCAAGACATTTCAGGCTGTTCTCTGAGCAAACAGGGATAGGGAACCACACAGTCTTCTCTGTGGAAGAGCAGTTTACCTTGGAGATGTTACAAGTATGCAATGCAGACTTGGATAAGATGTCCAAGTCAATCTACGTTTTTTCCTCATATGATCATGGGATGACAATTCAGTGAAATTGGTCTTTAAAGTGCATCTTCACACAAAGAAATGTTGTGAAGTCTTTGACAAAGCTCAAATCACTCATCCTCTGAATGTAAAAATGTATTCATTGCAGGGAACCTTTAAAGCCATCTACTCTCAGTACTAGTTTTGGTTCTTCCTGGGGCTGAAGAGGGAGCATCTGTGTTCCAGCCTTACACATACAAATGGGTAGATTTACATATCCCAATACACAAATAATCAAGTTCTTGTTACATTTCCAATGCCAAATGCTGCTCTAGTCTGAGGTCACTTCTTGCATTGCCTTTTCTGGAAAATAAATACTAACATGCCTCAGTGGTGTGGTTTCTGGAATAATAACAGAGAAAACGAAGAGTTGCCCATGTTGTTGAAAAAGATCTGCAAGAATATGGGGAATATGGGTCTTATTTTTTATTAATGAAAGTGGGTTGGTTTTTTTTTTTTCACTTCATTGAAGTTCTGTGGACCTGACCTTAGCCAGAATGAGTTAATTGTGGCAATTAAATCAGGAATTATGTCACTTGGAATACCTGTAAAGGGAGCAGTAAAGTGCAAGGTAGTGCTATGTGTAGGGGACAGCAGCTATATGGACATCTCCTGTGATGTTCTCCCCATCCACTCATTTGACTTTTGCTCTTGGAGGAAAACTTTTGATCAAATGATACTCCTGTTAAGAGGGTCTACTAATTGGTGTGCATTGGTGGGAGCCAAAGCCTGAGCAGATAGAGGCAGCCCTGTGTGTGGAAGCTGCTCTCATCTGGTAGCAACACTGGTGGAGAGGCAGTGCTCGTGCAGGTGGTGGGTTTGCCCAACCAGGTGGTGCAGATGGGACTTAAGCATCTGCTCTCAAGGACAAAAAAACATGCAGGATTTGACTAGATTTTACCTCGTTGTCTTTGCACCATTTCCCATGAAGCAGAACTAAACCTTCTTTGGTGTCTTCTGGATTTGGTGACCTTGTAATGAAGGATTGATGGCTGGAGGGATCAGACTTTGGGCGATTGCTACAGCTAAAAGGCAGATCCTGGATACAGCACAGACCAAGAAGAAATTCTCTGCAAGGTGGACTGTTACTGTAAACAATGATGTTTTGGGAGATGCGTAGAAAAAAAATGCACCTTTCCTAGAAGAGTTTGAATTGTGCAGGGCTTGATTCTTAGGCCGGTGATAAGCAACTGTTAAGAAGTTGTGGAACCTAGCTGACTGCTTAAATGAGGCTTGTCCTGATGGGCTGGGCAGGTCAGAAGGCAGGAGTTGCCCTTGGGAGAGAAAGCAAGAAATGAACAATAACTTTGGCTCCAGTTAGGTGCACTCTGCGGGGAATGCTAGACCCCTGTGCTGGCCCCTGCAGATCTGCTGGCGTAATTGAACCTTCAGTAACTCCCTCACACTGCTCTGTCAAAGTGGCCTGTGTTAGCTTGAACAGTGGACCTCAAATCCATCTTGATAGAACTGGGTTGGAGCAGCAGGTGTGGAGTTAAGCCATCCTCTTTGAGGGAATGGTGACTTCTGTTGAAGGTAGATAATAGTCCAACATGGTTTCTAGCAGAAAGGCACACATCTCTGAAGCTTATGCCCATTAAACATTTTTATCTCAAAATTCCCAGTGACATAGCAACACTAAGATTTCCTTGGTGATGCTTTTTCATGTTGAGTGCTGAGGATGCTGTAGGATGCTGAGCAGAAGCTGAGCCAGCTGAGCCACACCTTTTGGTGAAACAGTTACGATGTAAGGTCAGGGTGTAAGAGATTGCATGTTTATGAACTCCTTTCGCATTTGAAATCTGGTGCGTTGGCTTCAAACTCAGTACTGCAATTGGAACGTGCCTCTTTGTTGTGTTCAGTCTAAGTTTTAATGATAGAGCTGGCGTATCTGAGTAGTTTGCATGTGACTTTGCCAGGACTCGCTCAGTTTTCAAGATGTGCTCTCATCCATTGCATATGGGCAGCATTTAGCCTCTTGAGCTGTAAAAGACAGGTTGCCAAAGTATGTTTCATAGCTTGATATTGTTATAACACTCCCCCCGCATGCTGGGTTTTCAGGCATGTTGGGGTTTTCTGAAATGTGTTCCTTCAGTTTTGTTCGCACTGGTTTGTGTTGTCTGAGAGCCCTACTTTCTCCACTGCTATCGATAGAGAAAACTGACTTCTCAGAGTTTGAAAAAACCCAACTGTTACACAAAAATGAGGGTGAGATAAGACTGGTCATCTGGTCTGGCGGGTGTCCCTTCAAAGCCTAAGAATAGGCAGGGGAGTGTGGCATTGCAATAGCCTCCCTTATAATTGCTCCCCCATCCACTTAAAAGTGGAATGCAGGAAAGGAGACCAAAAAAAAAAGACAAAAAAAGAAACTGACCTCAAAAAATCCCCAGCCAGGACAGACTGAGACAGTGGAAGCAGAAGTGTGCAATTAAAGAAAGCCGCATGTGCCCAGTCCCAGACATTCCTGCAGCTGCAGGCTCCCAGTGCGCTGTCCGGGCAGGTTGGACCCCCACCAGCCTCCACCCCAAGCAGGCGCTCTGCTGAGGAGCCGTTGAGGGATGGGGGGAGGCCTGGGGGTTATTGCTTTTTCTCCACAGGGCAATGAAATGGGGTTTCCAAGGTCCTGCCTCTGCTCAGAAATGCCTTGCTTTCTGTTTATGTGCATTGGACAGGCTGTGCTGAAGGAAGAAGTAGCCTCAGAAATCCACGTGAAAGGAAGAATCAAGCGCAGCTCCCCTCTGTCAGGGAGCCCACCTCTGCTTTATGCCCTGCCTGCACAGTCCCCACTCTGTGCGCCTGTGGTGCAGCTATTTTACAACAGCTATCTCTGTGTTTTCAGTTTGGGTTGGTGGGGAAGGAGCAAGGGTCAACACCAACAGTCAGGCTTTTGAGACCCTGGAACCAGTGAGCCTTTCATGCATGTGTAACTTTTAACCAAAACCAGTTGAATCCGTATGGTTTTATTCTACCAAAGGGATGATGTACATCTTGGGGGGTGGTTGATACGCTGGTTACTGACAGTTAAACTTGAAGCATGAGAGCAGGGCTGGGGCTTTGGTGGGGTCAGCTGTGGGGATGCTCTTGCTTCTTTCTGAGGACAGCAACTCTGTCTGTGCTTTGGGCCAAAGTAACCCTGAAGCTGCCCTGGGCACATACTTGATCTTTCTTTTCTGGTTTCCAAAATGCAGGTTCTTCCAAGGATAGTGTTGGGTATGAGAGAAGCTGTATTTAATTTATCAAAACAAAAGATTTAACAGCACAGCTCTTGGTGTTGCTCTAATGACTGCGGAAAGGCAACCGACCATATCATTTGGATATTGAGAATTTTTAGGTTTAAAATGCATTTTAAAGCATGTGCAGTGAGTGCTGTGACGAGGAGCTGTGGCAGAACTTTGCTTTCCCATGCTGCTGCCTCCAGTTGCTGCCTTGCATGTCTGTTGGAGGCTGCCATGGGAAGAGACGCCCGGGTGTTGTACACTGTGTTTTAGCTTACGCCACTGAGGAAGGTCAGTTGGGCACCGTGTCCCTTCCTGTGAACAGAAATGGCAGGGTGAAGGCCTGTTCCTTCCACCACAAGAGCGCAATAGTCCTGCAGGGAGCCAGAGGCCAATGTTGTCTTCAGCCAGGGCTTTTTTCTTGGTTTTTTTTCTAGAACTTTTTTGTCTTGAGTGTTAGGGCAGTGACTGAAGGGTGCAGGTATCCTGGAGCTGGGTGGATATCTTATGCAAGAAGCACTTAGGGAGCTCTGGGTGGCTCTTGGCAAAATGTTGCCCCTTCCCCCAAAATACCCGGAGCTCTTCCCATCACAGGTAGCATGCTTTTGTGCCACCACTGGGGCAGGCACATGACCTTTTGACCACATGACCTTTTTGCTGTTACAGGTTATCTTGCCAAGGACAAAACTTGGTTATATCAGCAGAGCAGGCTTGCCTGTGGCTGTTCCTGCACTGGTTACACAAGTGTTCACTTGTTTTCGGAATAAGAAAAGTCATTGCCATGGGAACCAAAGTGTTGAAAAGCAAGATAAAAACCTGTGTGCATTCCTCTCCTGCTCCCTGGTTCAGTCTTTGTACCTCTTTTCTGCCCTGTCTCACCACTGAAAGCTGTATCAGGGCAGTGCTGTGGTTCTCAAGCCCTAGCAGGAAGCCTCTGTGTAGTCTTCCTTAACTGATTGATATCTTCCCTAAACAAAACACCAACTTCAGGCTTTACAAGGAGAGCATCTAAAAATGCACGTGGCCATCCCTTGGCAATGAAAGATTTCATGCTCTTTGGCCGGGTCTGTTGCCGATTTGCTTATTATTGCTCTCATTGCCTCTCTTGGAGGTGTGTAGCAGTGGTATTGTCTAATAATAGGAAGCTTTATTTACAGAGATGTGGTATGAAAAGTCCTATCAAGCTTTTATTACTTCAGTTACAGCTCTCTGTGTATGGCCCCTATCTTACCAACAGAAAAGTCACGAATACAAATTTCTATACATCAAAAAAGGCTGCTTCTCAACATGTATCTCTCTTTACCCCTTGAACTTTTAAAAATGCATTTGCATCAGGATCAGACAAATCATCTGCTTAAATAAAAATGGCTGCTGCAACACTAAACCTTTAAAAGCATATCAGGTTGTCACTGTTTTTATTTCATATTTTTATTTTAGGTGGGGAATATGTGGTTTGAATTACTATTAATATCGGCATCTGGTCTAAATCTATTTCTGTGTTTGTCCCGACCTTTCCTGACTGGTTTAACAAATTGTATCAAAAAGGGGAATAGTTTAAACTGCTGCTACATGAGTCAGAGATTGGAGCAGTGTAGACAGGATGATCTCTTCTACTCCTTCCTCCCTCCCCATTTGCCTGGCAACTGATAAAATACCACATACGGTGGTTATACTAAAAGTTGGATGGTCCATTTAAATTTCTATTATCTCCATCTGTTTTCAGGCTTTTCTGAGTGTGACTGGCTGTCCCCGTAAAGCTCAAATTGGAGGCTTGTGTAACTGGATCTGTTTATGGAACAGAGCTTTTAAGTCCTGTAAAATGGTATGGTGGGCTCCTTTTACAAAATGCTACCCTGCTGGACCTTTTGAAGTGTTAATAGGTATATTTTATTGCAATATTGGAAAAATAATGACTGGTAATGGGGAAAAGATGGACAGCTGCTTTTTCCAAAAGAAGGGTTGTTATTTCTCCATATTGTTCTATTCCTGAGTTCCCAGTGTGTATATAATAGCAGCTTGCTACCATTGCAGGACAGGTAAAATTCAGCTTCTGGAAATACCAGAAATGCTGAGTTCCCATTTGGCATTATTGCCAACATGTTTATTTTGACTCTTGCTGGAGACCAGTTCCTCCTGAGCCATCTGGAACCACAACTTCTTGGTAGAATCAGAACAGTGATTTTCAATCCTTTGTCATTTTTGCACACCTAACAATTTTCTGGGGAAGTCTGTGGACTCTGCAAACTTGAGCTTACTTCATGTTCTTTAGGTTCCTTTGTTGCCCTTTGCAGATCGTATAACCAGAAAAAAACAAAAACAGAAACAAAACAAAAAGGCAAGCAAACAAACAAAACACATAAGAGAAGGTGTTCAGCAATTCTGAAAAACTGATGATTTTAGTTTTGGCATTGTATTAGTATTGGTTCTGCGTCAGACATGGACATTGTGAGCCTTGATTTATAAAATCTTATAGTTCATAGAATTTTGCTGTAGTCTTTGTATAAGAATACTGATAATATCTCCATGTGTGCATATACATTATGAATATGAAGCCATCTTAGTCAGAAGAATGTCAGAGTGCTTTATGCATGAACCATTTGTTCTTTTATATTAATTCAATGAATAAAAACTCGCCGTGGTTTTTTTATGAGCTTTTATTTTTTGATAGAAGCCTAAGATACTCCATGGTAACCCACTGAATGTCAGCTGCCACTTTCAGTTTGTTGGGGCCACACCAGTCCAATACTAGATAGAATCATAGAATCATCTCGGTTGAAAAAGAACTTTAAGACCGTTGAGTTCAACCATTAAGCCTACTCTAGATCTTCTCCCATACTGAGTGTGTCCTGAGAGCTTGGTTTTGTTTCTTTTAATGATGCTGAATTTCAGTGGCATGAGGTCAGTACTGTTGCCTGTACCCAGCTCCAACCCCCACAGGAAACAGCAGTTTCGGGATCACTTCTCTTTCTTTTTTTTCCTTCTTTAAGTTAAAGAACCTTCCCGATATCACACATTTGTCGGTGTACCTTACGCAACAGTTTTCTGTGTAGAATCCACTGCAAGTTTCAAATTCCTCAAGAGTTCCCTAGCGTTTCGCTTTCCCTCCCTCACAGTCCAGATGGTCTGTAGCAGATGCTCATCTGAACTGTTCCTCAGCCAATGGCGCCATATTAAAAACCTGAGCTATATTTAATACACACAGACACACAAGCGTGTGCGCACACATATACATATCTCTGTGTATATATAGCCATAATTGGAGTTACGCCTTGCTGATAAGCAGTACAAGGTTCCCCTCATTATATTTCTGGCTATGTACCTGTGTTTCCCTAGAGCCGAACAGACTCGTTTAGCTCTGGGAGAGTGTTTTCCACCTCCACTCAGGTTCTTTCTGCTGGAGCTGCATAATGCAAGGAGCTGTGCTGGCTTGGTGCTAGGCAGCCAGGGTTTTGCGTGGCCGTGTGCCACAAATGGCTAATGGGCTGCACAGGAGAAATTACACCACCTGAAATTTGAATGCAAATTGTGCTTTCTGAGCTCTTGAGATTGCTCTTTACAACTTATTAGCCCTCAAAGCCTGAAGTGTCTTCCGTGTGGTGTGTGTCCCTCCGTCCAGGCCACGGCGCAGTGTCCATCACTGTGCCCTGCAGCAGGGAGCTCCCTCCATGTCCCAGCTCTTTTCGGCATTTTTATGATCCCGACAATCTTGGCATTGAGTGTGATGCAATCTTTGTGAAGTTATCCTTGAAATCCCCTGTGATAGAAGAGTATTGCTTTGTTATTGCCCCTCCTCATGTGAAATGAAGAGCAAAGGGTGCCTCTGCAGCAGGGGACTCAGGCGGTGTGGGACAGCACATGGTGCCATCTTCAGCTTCTCACTGGCCCTCTAACCACAGGGCTGTATTTCTTTCCTTACGGCAGCGTTAGAGCCTGGAAAAAACACTTCTCCCCACCTCTTTAAGCTCTAGGGAAGTGGTTACACAAGCAGGGACCTCGAGGCCTGTGGAGGTTCGGGGCTTGCACTATAGCTAGGTGCTGGCACAGGCATCCATGAGCGTGCCCCACGTCCTTCCCCACACGCACGCATACTCCTCCCCGGGCTGGGCCTCTGCCTCCCCTCTCACCAGGCACCCAGTCACGTCTGAATAGCTCGAGTAGATCTTGGCTGTGGCCGGCAGGGGCCTGAGTTAGTGTTGGCCGGGATAGCGCGAATGAGCCATGACGTGTGCCTGTGCTTATGCAATGTCTGAAACTTCCCTCCACCCATCTCTGTCCCCTCGATGCTGGCAGGCTTTCTTGGCAGTCTCAGAAAAGTTGTTTTCCACGCTGGGCAATGTGCTCGCTCAGTAGAGCCGATTAATTAAACTGCGGTGCTGCAAGTGAAAGCAGCGTTGTTTGTGCATCAGCGTTTGAGGGACGTGGACGGGGGAAGATTGCGTGCAGGGGTGCGCGTGTATGTGTTGGCTGGAGGCCTTGGCTAGAGCGCCCTTCTGCTTTATTGCCAGAAACTCGCCTTGCCTGGTGGGTTTAATCTTGTAATTAATCTTTAGAGTAGGATGAAACTCCTTCTTTCCTTTCCTTCCCTCCTCTCCTTCCTTTCTGTCAGCTGTCTGCCTTTAACGTTTTTCTTTATCTAGCTGGAAAAAAAAAAAAAAGTAAAATAAGAGCCCAGGTTATCTTGTTCTCGGTGTGTGTGTGAATGGAGTTGTCTATTACATGCTTGTGTTTGTGCTCTTTCTCAGGTTTAAAGCAAGAATAAAAGTCACTGATATCTCTGCTGTGCGCAGCCTTCTGCTGCTACAAACCTGGCATTTGGGAAGGACGATAGGCTGTGGAGATGTCCAGACATTCAGCTTTGCTAACTAGGAGATACTGTAAAAGACAGTTGGAAATGAGCAACTGCTAAATGACTTATTTTGAAGTCAGTTTCTCCACATGGAAGCTCCCTTTTAATTCCCTCGCACACTCTGACATTCTCCTTGCCTTGCTGGGGGCTTGTGTGGAATCTGCCATCTGAAATTAGTCATCTCTCAGACGTGGTTTGTTTGGAAATTAAATGTGGACTCTGAAAGTGACCACTATGCTGTGTGATTGCAAGTCCTTGCAGTTTGTCGCATTGTGCTTTGGCGTGACTGCAGCTGCCTCTCTGTTCCCGAGGAACAGATCAGTATCAAAAGGATAGGGAATAGTTTGCACGCGTGGGTGTTGCTGGATGTTTGTGTTTTCTATCTCTTTGATTGAGAAACCCTGAAGCCCAATGCAAGGCTGTCAGATTTTCCTCTGTGACCCTCTGCAAGCTCTCTATTGAGGTGCAGCTCTGGGGGTGATGGCAGGTGGCAGGGTCTCCATTTCCCAGCTGGTGCTGAGCATCCACAGCCCTCACCAGCCCGCTCAGGAGCAGGAGGGAAAGCTGACCAAGTCACTCGTGCAGCAGGGCTTGAGAACCCAGGGGAAAAGGCTTTCAGTGGGCTAGTGCTGCAGGATCTGCCAGCCACCTGAAGTTTACTGAGCACTGTGTTTGGAGCTTGCTCGTGAGTAGGTGGGTTGCATCCAACATGAACAACCTTTGGTCTTAAACCTGGGTTCTTGAACTGTGTTCCACAGCTGCCTTCCTGATAAGGATACCGAGTTATCTGGAATATAGGAATGCAAAGCAGCATTAGCAGGTTATTGGGTTCTCCAGAACATGCTGCCATTCTAGTAAACACCCTTGTTTTCCTGCAAGGCCTAAGGAAACAATTATGATTAATTACTTTAGCCTTATGTAAATCAGGGGCTATAAAACTTCCCCAGATTGTTTCCTGCTTGAATTCCTGCATATTTTTGCAGGGAAACTTCCAGTTTGCAATTAAGAATGGCTTGGGTCAAAGAATTCATACTGTTCCTTCATGATTGATCTCTCTCTCTTTTATTTATTTATTTTTTAAAATGTTGTGACCCTTTATAACCACAAAGAATGGATCTGTTTTTAGCTTGTAAACCTAGCTGCAAGCTGGTAAAATTCATCTTATTCCCTGTTTCAGTACTTAAAGAAAATTCATGTTCTGCATTCATTTCCTCTAGCAAGCTGAATACATTGGTTTCTCCTTTTGTTATTTGCTTATATTTTGAGGCAGGATTTTCAGCTCCACAATGATTCTTGTGATTCTCTGAATTTTCTCCAATTGTTCAACATGCTTTATTGCAATTTGACAGGATTAGAGCCTGTCTGGCCAGTAACATAGGCATGGAGAAAATTAATTCTTGCTTTACACCCACCTGTCTTCTGAAGCCCTCAAACCTGTGTACTCTGGGTTGTGCAGGGGACACAGTGTTGTGCAGCAGTTTATGTGATTGGCATGAGGCTGTAGGACAGAGCTGTAGCTAGGGGTTGAGCTTTACAGGGGAATTTCTTTTAAATAGGAGGACTCATTTAAAAAAAGAAAAAAGTACTAAAAAAAACCCAAAAAAACCACCAAAAAAAAAACCAAACCCAAACCTAAATAAATCAAAAAGGTAACATTTCTGCATTACAGTTACCTCCCTGCTGTTCTTTGGCTGTGGGAGCCCAGCACTGGCCCCACAGCACGGGATGGCTGTGCAAGGCTGCCCAGCTCTTGGCTACCCCTGGGACTGCATGAGACCTCCATGCTCTGGCCGAGGGGCTTAACCAGGGGTCTCTCACGTTTGAAGCATGAGCACGTGTCTTCAGTAATTCCTCCCCAGGCCCTCCTGTGTGTGCCCAGCGCTCACAGCACCTGTCTCACAGATGCTTTTTCAGTCATATCTCTCCAGGGGTTCCAGATCCTTTTTGAGATCTCTGCTTCTGATTGTCAGTCACCCGAGCATGGCTTGGGGCCTTTGGATTGCAACAATAAGGTTGGGGTTGTTTTTCCTTCACCTTTACTTAAAACATATCAGTCATTTATGGCTGCTTACCAAGTACTCTGTGTTTTGGTTTTGTGACCTGACCTTTTTATTACTCACTGCTCCTGCTGATGCTGCATTATCTGCGAACTTCTGTGGTGGTAACTTTTCCTCTCAGGTCATTGATAAAATATTAGAGGGGGCCAAGAATCAATCCCTGTGGGAAGCCACTGAAAACGTCAACAATCAGCTGATTTGTGTTTCACATCATGAGATTTCTTATTTCTTTATCACACTGAATATGGCCTTTTAGTTCATATCACTCTGGCTTCATTCTGTATAGCAGCAAGTCAGTTGCCTTATGAGAGACAAGATGTATTAAGCTTGTAATGCTATTAGAAGAGATAAAATTTGAGAAGGTAGATCAACAGTTTTGTGGAATTGTAAGCATATATTAAATTTCTCTCCCCTTTATTCTTAGACTCTTAACTACTCTCTTCCTTTCTTCACCTGTTTCCTTAGTGAACAGCAGGTAGGTAAACATCCTATTACTTTGGTTGCCTTGTTTACATTTAAATATTTTCATATTATTTTTTACAGTCCATCAGTAATGTCTCATACTGAAAATAGTTTGAAGAGCTCCTTAGAAGCTTTGTTTAGAATTTTCAGATGGATATTTTCTAAATCTGCTGATTGAAATGGACAGCTTTGAGTAGCTTGTTGTTTTTATATTCTCTTCTGGTATTGTTGGGATGAAAATAATTTCATTACCATCCTGTGGGATGGCTGTATCATCTGTTCTCATATAAAGATAAGTAATTCAGAACCACCCCCTCCTAGGAATATTCAATTAAACATTTTGATCTGCCTCCATCACCCCCAAGTACGTACAGCCAAGTGATGGCCTGATCTATAATTAACATTCTTCTGGGTCCTGACAAACTCTGAAGCCATCTTTTTTTCCCCCCTCTGAATTGTATTTTCTATTAACTCTTTCTGATTTATGTTCATTGTCATTAGTTTTTCCTTTCCTCCAGTAGCCTAAATATTTAATACTTGTAGGTTTCCATGGTAAACAGGGGTGTTTGCCCACTGTGGCTTTCTCTTCATCTGCTGTGGTGAGATGGCAGGGGGTTTGTGTTTTACGTGTGTGCTGAAATGTTCACAAATTATACACTGATGCTTTCTTGGTTAAAGAGCTTCTCTCAGGTTCTCTTGATCGTTTGTGTTACAGCAACAGCTTGAAGAGCTTGGCTGTCTCTTTAGGAGTGCAGAACATGGGCTGCAGGAAATGTTTGTTGCAGGGGAAGGGTAAGGCTGGGCTGCCTGACAGCATGCTGACACCTCTTCCACAGCAGTGTGCCTCCGTCTCACTGACTTGGGGACACAGGAATCTAGTGACAACCCCTACTGACTTTCCTTGCCTTCTTGAACCTGTCTTTTGGGTAGGGGAGAATAAATGAGGGTAAGTCCATAACAATTACAAGAATGACCCCTTTAGGAAGGGCATTTTTAAATGACAGGGCAAAAAAATCAGTGACACTTGGCAAAAATACACCGTTGGTGATGGAGGAAGTTCTTGCGCAACCTTAAAGTGATGCTTATCTGTCACAGGGTTATTTTATACCTTCCTGACCACTGTGACTTTCCCTCCTTTTCCCATTGCTTTCCCTCTGCACCCCTGATCTTCTGGCTCTGCTCCTTCAGGGTCTTCACCTGCAGCTTGCGTCTTCCTTCCCAATTCTGCTGATGTTTACATCCTGCAAGGTGATAAGTTTTTCACCTGCTTGGGAACAAAGGTTTGGGAGTGGAAGGTACAGAAGAATGAGAGGGATGCTCTGAATAGGGGAGGTCTGGTGAAAGAAGCTGAAAGCTTGTTCACAGACAAATGAAGACAACATTGTTTGAAAGTTTCCCCTGTATTACAAGGACTTGTGAGGGAGGAGAGCCAGCACACGTTACTAAATAAGCTGTTCCACTAGTCCCTGCATCTCTGGAAAGAAGCACGGAGGAGAACTAAGCACACAACTTTGTATTTTGTTTTTGTTTAAGACCTGGTCTTACAACACGAATGTTTCCACCTATTGCTATTTTGGGTCCTGAACTTAAAGCAATACCACTCCAATTATATTTTTTTAATTTTTTTTTTTTTTAATTGACTAATGTTTTCTGGGTCTGTGACAAAAGATTTGTCATAGGAAATTGGAGTACTGGCTCTCAAATATGGGGTATCTTAAAATAATTTGTCTAGACAAATGCTGTGCATACTTTTGAGTATGTAATTTATTCAATCTTGTTCACATCCTTGTTTCCTTTCTCTCTGGAGGTTTCAGTAGAGCTTCAAAACAAACTAGTTAGCCTTTGATATGATTAAAAACCAAGACACCCCCACCAGTCTTGTGATGACATAAAATGAAATGCTTCTTTCCTCAGAGGGAAGGTGCCAGAGTACCAGTGCTTATGAAGGCACTGGTCTATACAAAATAAGGTGTCAGAATGATTTCTGTGGGATCCTATGGGAATTTCTGTAGAGTTAAGGCTGTACAAGTGCAAAGTGGGTGTTTTGAAGTATCCATCTTGTGGTACAGAGGACCACTGGAGGCGTCTTCAAACTACAAGCTGTGGGATGGGTTTGGGTATGGCTGCCTCATCCAAAGCAACTCTAGTGTCGTGTCTTCAGGTACAAGGTAGAAGGACCTTCTTCACCAGTGTTGTCATCATCGAGTACTATTGCTTCACTCTTCCTGAGCTTCCTGCGGCAGTAGCTAGTTTGACATGAAGCCTGCTGGAAAGTTGTAAGCTGGAAACGTTTTGACAGTTTGGGATGGGAAGTCTTTGATTGTAACTGCACTTGGCAAAGTGTCAGCTCTGTACGCATCTGCAGTGTTTCGGTTCAGTGCAAGTTTGTAGGAAGGATGAGAGAGATGTCAGATCAAACCCAAGGATGTTTCTACTGAAAGCAAGGTATACGAGTTATTTACTAGAAAGGTGCTCTTCAGTGCAGTTGTTTGTTCCACTGCTTGGTGAGATCACATGCCTGGAACAGGATTTGACATCAAACTGACTTTTTTAGTGTGAGGTACTTAGTGTCTAACGTTCAGCAACAGCAGCACTGAACACAAAGTCCTGCCAGTGCTGTTTCTCTTTCTGCTCTGATAGTAGATATCTCTATGATAGAGGGGGCAGCAGTTTCTGCTGGGCAGGGTCTAACACCCATGGCAGCTGAGGTCATGCTAGCCAAAGGCTGCTGATCCTTGAGCTCTGAATCAGGCAGGGGAGTTCAGCTCCTGGGTAAGGTGATATGATCTATGAATTTCTTCACATTTGTTTTGCAAAACCACTCTTTGGGGTTTTTTTTTCTTTTTTTTCTCCTTCCCTTTTTATCCTTCTGCTCAAGCACCTGGTTTCTTGAAACCCTTTCAAGAAAGGGTTGTATGTGTGTGGTGTGTGTTTTTGTTTTAAAGCTTTATACACATCTGAGATTTTAACCATTATGTCTATGAATATTATTAGGCAGCATTTATTAAAGGTAATTCATGTTTTCCATAATCAATTTAGGGAGTCTGCACTTAGGCACCTGAAGAGATAGTCTGACTCTTCAAAACTTAAGAGTGCTTAAATAAACATGTAGGAGCTTAAGTTTGTGTCCTTTCTTTTCAAGTCTCGGCTTCCACGCTTCTTCTCTTAAAAACAAAATCCCAACAGAACCCCCCCAATACTAAAAATAAATCTGTAGAACAGAACTTACTCTTTAGTGCAATGACATACCCAATCTCTCCTTAAGCTGCTAATATTGACAGTAAATCCTTTTATTTTATAATAACCAGAAGAGCTGAATTTTGACACGTGGTGTGTAGGTTTGCGGCCAGCATTAGGAAAATGAAGGTACGATTGCTCCTGCAGCCTGTAACCCTGTCATTTAAACTTTGCAGCCATTAAAGAAGTAACACTGTTGAAGGAGAAAACAGTGATTATTTTAAATGTCAGGTGTCCCGTCAGTCAGGAGTGGCAAGCCAGAGTGTGCAGCGAGCACTGCTGACAGAGCAGAAGTTTTTGTTTCCTACCTACACTGCTCAGACAAGTTTAAGATCCTCCTTTGAAAAATACTGGTTTGGTCCTCGGGGGGTAGGCTGTTGCAAACACTTTAAACATGAAACAGATGAGCTGGAGAGCATCTGTGTTCTGCAGGAGGCCCCCTGCACTAGTGGGAACCTAGATGAGAAGTTACACTTCTGTTGGGCTCTCCTAACAGCATCCTGGCACAGCATGCCCATGGGGATGGTTCTGTCTCTGGGAGACCCATGGACAGAGGCTGGCAGCTTCAAATGTTTCTTAACATGTGGGAACTATGATGAGGCCTGTGGGGGTGAGCAGATGAATGAATGCTGCTGGCCTGCAGGGCAGGTTACAGCATCTCTCTTTTAAGTAACCATCCCTGAATTGTGTGGTGCTAGTCATCTCCTTGGGGAGAGGCTTTTGTCTCTGTGAAGGCCAGCTGAACAAATCCTCGTGACTCCCTGGTTATCCCTTCCTTCTTCCTGTTACATCTGTAAAGTCATCTGGGAGTTGGACTAGATGATCTTTATGGGTCTTTTCCCACTTGAGACACTTTATGATCTCTCAAATGGGTGCAAGACTAGTGGATTCTGTTTAAAATACAGGAATCGTGCTGGCTATGCCCTGTACAAAGGGCTTCTCTCTGACAAGGGATGCTGTTACATGAGGACTGAGATGAATTTTTTTTGCTTTCTTCCCCTCCCATTTCCATGTTGAGGGAAGATGATAAATGAAACCAAGTGCAGTGCACCCAAATGTTATGAAACACTCTTATAATGTTAAGATCTACCTGTGTGCATTCAAGAAGAAACTGGAGTAACTGTTTGCTTTCAGAAGTGGCTATAAGTTAAACCAGTTGTGCAACAACAAAATGCTGTAAGGGTATCAGGGGCATAACCTGACAAATTAATATTACCTCACAACAAATATTTATGACTGACATTGCATGCCTGGAGCGTAGCTGAGGGGGAAAAAAAACCCAAACCCACAAAAAACCTAACTGTATCTATTCCTTTCCTTGCTAGATAGTTTTTAATAACATAATTGTTCTCTTTTAAGTATCTTGCCTGGGTGCCAAAACTCATCAGAGACACTGCTGACTTAAGTTTTGGAAGCTGAGCTACCCTCTCTGCCTAGGGTCAGTCATGTGAGCTGGAGGTGGCGAGGAGAGGCTTGTCTCTACTCTTGGTGGTTTGAAGGCTTGTGAAAGGCAGATCTGGCAGTCAGTCTTGTCTTTCAGCTTCTGCAGTCACTGGTGGTAAAGAATTGTGACCCTGCTGCTCACTGGATGAAGACAAGGGCAAAGGGAGAAGTGATGGAGAGCTCCAGTTGTATGTGGTTGTGCCGCTCAAGCTGGCAGCCTGAGAGCTGATTTAGGAGATGAATGAAGTGCACACCAGTGAGCCTGGTGTAAGAGGCAAAAAAATGTACAGGGGAAAAAATAGAAAAGTAGCTGATACAAAAGGGTGAATGCATTTGACCTGAAAGCATAATCCAGACGCATGCTTGCAACACAGAATTAATATGTATTTTAAGGTCTCATCCGGAGTCCCAGATGGTGGGAGCCTTGTTGAAGGGCTTCCAGCTCACTGACTCACCATTCTGGTGCTCTGGCCCCTGTGACTCACTCCTCTCTGACTTTGGCTCTTTTGGGAGGAGGGTGGGAAACAGCAAAACATGCACCCAGCCTATTGGAAAGCTAGACTAGATCCAAGAACTATGTGCAGGGGGAAGGGCAGGGGAACGTGAGAAGGATTTTCCTATTTTATATGGCTCCCAAGAGGCTTGGGCTAGGAATGAGCAACAGCATCCTTTTCTCTGCTTGCAGACGGTGGACTTCAGAGAGACTGAACTTCAGGGTTCTTTCTCACCCTTTGCCTCAACTGCACAAGGGCTGCTATTTTTTATTTTTATTTCCCCAATATTTAGTCTTTGTTATTACAGAGCTTAATGTTTTTAATTCTCTTTTAAAATCCAAAATACTTTTCAGGGATGGAGGTGTTAAGGAAAGGGAAAGAATATTTTGGAACAAGAAAGGAGAAAGGAGTAAACATGGTTGGTGAAAAATGCCCCCCATGAGTTAAAAATAGGTATATCTCTGCTGGTTGTGGGTTGGAAATACTTGAGTGTTTGGAATGGAAGTTTGCACATGCATGTCTGCGTAATGGGGTGGATTATAAGATTTGCTCAGCATGAACTTCAGCATTTCCAGCTGTGTAACCTGAGCAAGTTGGGAAGATGTGCAGATTTAATTACCATGTAAATCTATTAGCTGTGAATTTCCTGGCATTTGTTTTGCTGATGACACAACCTGAATGTTACTCACTTAGTGGATTTTTTTAATCTGTCCAAATGTATTTTTTTTTCTATGCTTAAAATGAGTAATTGCTGCTGTGGGACTCCAAACGATCGTATCTGCTGTTATTGTGGATCTCTTTGCTGTTTTCAAATAAATACCAATTTTGTGTCACTCTTCATATCCTCCCGCAAACGAGGTCCTTTCAATGTAGTTAATGACTAGACAGTAAAGAATTTTACAGTAGAGTGAAATCATAGAGCACCTCTTTCCCTGTGTCTTGGTTTTGATTTTTACATTGTAGAAGATAAACACCTAGAAATCTGAGAGTTCCCTCTGTTTGCCCTTGGCAGGTACATAAGCCAGGATAGCGTAAATCTCTCTGCTGTATTATCAGCATGTTTTAGGTGTGACTTGGGGGACTGTTTACAGTCCACAGTCTCTCTGTTCTCTGTTATGGCTGCATCTAAGACTTTTTTCCTGACGTCAGGAAGCTCTTCCAGCTATTTTCGTCCTTTGTCAGGCTGAGAGGGAGGATCTCTGTGTCCTGTTTCTGAGTAAGCAGTTAGGTGTGCCTGCAGTTGCATATTCAGTACTGTGGTCTGTCCAAGGGGTCTCTCAGCAAGACAGATTTCAGCTATTTCAGGTTTGGCTCACATGATTTTTTTTTTTAAATATTTGCTGCCAGATATAGTCAGTCCCCCCCCACCCCGATTAATAACAATGCCAAAGGTAAGCGCCATCTGCTCTTTCGCTCTTTCTCCCTGTGGGGATGTTGGGGAATGACTCTGCGGGGTTGGTCTTGTCTCTCAGCCCCCAGCTGTGGAATCAATGTTACGGAAAAATCACAGAATTATTGAGGCTGGAAATATCTCTGAGATCAACAAGTCCAGCCTATGACCTATCACCACCACACTGGCTAGATCATGGCACTAAGTGCCACATCCAATCTTTCTTTAAACACCTCCAGGGATGGCGACTCCACCACCTCCCTGGGCAGTCCGTTCCAGTGTCTAATCACCCTTTCTGTGAGGAAGTGCTTCCTGATATCCAGCCTAAACCTCCCCTGGTGCAGCTTCAGGCCATGCCCTCTTGTCCTGTCACCA
>JAAGNO010027791.1:37207-51924 GCA_033439905.1 Ceryle rudis
AGGGGAGGCCTCACCAGTGCCGAGTCCAGGGGCAGAATTACATCCCTAGACCTGCTGGCCACACTATTCCTGATACAGGCCAGGATGCTGTTGGCCTTCTGTGCCACCTGGGCACACTGCTGGCTCATGTTCAGCTGGTAATCAACCAGTAAACTCTCATCTGGCTTCAGGTCATCTAGTGAAGAAGTCAGCACTACCGTGCACCTAGAAAAGCCTGACTCTCTGTTTTACTTCAGAGTGATCAGACAAGAAAGAAGAAAAAACCTTGTCCCTTAGGCAGAGCTGGAGAAAAGGGCCTTTGTCTGGCAGGAACAAGCGAATGCTGTGGAGAGCTGCAGCCAGAGCCCAGCTGGTCTGCAGCCAAACGCTACTTTCAAAGAGCTATCCAAAATCCACTGCGCACCCGGATATGAGAGCTCTCCTCTGTTTGCTTACCATGGGGTGATGTCTGTAGGTGTTTTGTGTTCTCCAAAAGCATCCGGGTTATAGGTGGGAGAAAATGTCCAACCAGATTGGTGGTGAAACTCTGTGGGGCTGCAATTTTCTCTCTGTAACTGGGAGCACTGATATTTTGTCTTTTCAAGGTTCTGGGGGAAGGGGAAGCCTAAGATAAGGTTACATCTGTCCTAAATGCATGACTTTTTACAGAGTTTAAGATCCTAGCTAAACACATCTCTGCTATGTAGAGAGAATAGTTTAATAATTGAAACAGACTCCTTGTACCAACACATGTCTGCAGTTACTGCTGTGGCTGCCAGAGGGGTGTGAGGACAGCAGGAAGCTGGCAATGGGACTGTCTAGAGAGGTATTAAAAACAAAAGAAGAAAAAAAAATTATAATAAATTTTTTTTTTAATGGGCACATTTTCAATGTGAGTACTCTTTTCCCTCTTCCTTCTTTTAAAGGTGAACTCTCTGGGTGAAAGACGCCGAGCTGAAAGCCACAGACAAAGAATTTCTTTTGTAAGCAAATACATACAAAGGTTCTAAGGGTAAAATTCTCCATTTCCTCCCTAAATTGCCTTTTGTTATTGCTGAGTGCAGAGGTGGTTGCTGGCATATCAGAATTCAGGGTTATTCTGTGACTTTCCTGCTCTGGAGGTGGGTGATGACCACTGAGGTGCATGCGGAAGCAGAGAGGGGAGTGTGAAGAGGAGGAGGATTGGCAATGGGAGAACACGCTTTGAAAAGACAGAGGGAGCAGCTTAGGTGTAGGTGGAAGTTTCAAGGAGCTGGAGGCCTAACTGCTCCCAGATGGTTTCTGCTCAGAGCTGCTGCTCAGATGCCTTTTCTTTTTTAATTCTCAAGGCAAATGGAGACACTTTCAATGAGACAATTGTTTTCTTAAGGAGAAAAAGCAAGCTGCCTTCAAGTGTTCGCTGTATTAGAGATGTTTCTAATGTATGAAAGATTCCTGTAAATCAAGTGATGGTGTTTCTTGTAATCACTGAGTGAGAAGAAGCCCAGATCCCTAAAATTGCCTATTCCCCGAGTTCAGTAGCTGTGCAACCTGTTCTGTGGCAATTGTTTGAGGCTTCCCTATTGATCGGTGTTGAAAGTTATATTAAAAATAGGATTAAAAATGATAATGCAACTAGAGCATAATTTTCAAAACTGACCATTTATTTGCTATCGGACGGTTCTGTTGTAAATGCAAATTTTTTTCTTCCTCACAGCTTGCTGCAAAGCACTGCACGTGTAAAAGAGAAAGCACAAGTGTTGATGAACATGTTGAACATTCTTCCCCACCCCAAGGTCCTCCTTCTCTGTGGTTTTGTGAAGTTGAATGTTTGTTTCCTTCTGTGCTTTTCCTGAAGCAGTTTCAGGAAAATTCCCCATTGAGAAAATAAATAATAAAAAAAAAATCTGACGTACCTAACTTTCATCAAATGAGAGAAGTAAAGTAACAGTCAATATTAATTCCTTCTATATCAAGGCAGTAATAAACAGAAGGCTATTAGAAATCTTTATTTGTGAATTTGCCAAAAAATAGCTGAATAGCCTGTGGTCATTTTGTCTTTCAGTTGAGTCTATTAAAGTAGAACATCTAAATAGTGTCAGACTAAGTCAACAGTAGGTATGATATTTTCAAGGATGACAGCCTCAGATTGGATAACACTGGAGATAAAGTAGCCGTGTGGAAAAAAAAAATGGGTAGAAGTATCGTAGCAGCTCTATTTCAGCATCTGCTAGTCATCAGCCAGAATAATGCATGCAGGAATTAGAAAGAGGGAAATGTTCTAGCCAGCTTTAGGAAAATATGCAAACAAATATAATTGGCGCTCACCATTACCCTGAATGAAAAGAAGTGTTTAGACTGCAGAGGAAAAATTGTCCCTAAGAAAGGCACTGCCTTTTTATAGGTTACTTCTGTCATGGTTGGGAAGCATTTCTGTCCCTTGTTTACACTTTAGTGGCTGCCTACCCTGTTTTATTCAGTGTCTTTATTGCTGCACCCGGGTGTTCCACTAGTCCTGAGCATAATTTTTCTTTTTTTCTTTGCGTAGTGGGGAATTGTAGTTTATGCTTTTATCCTAGCAGATGTTGCGAGGTAGCCCTGGATCTGAAGTGCTAGTGAGTCCTTGGGTATCAAAATTAAAATAAAAAAGCTTTCTAAGGTAGTCATGACCCTCTTGATGAGTCATCTGAGAGTTTATTTAGTAGTGTTATCATTTACAGTAAGTAAATACAAGGCTACAAATCTGTTTTGCCATTTGTAAAGGCTTTACTTACTTAGCTTGCTATTTCAGCATAGCAACTGTGGTCCTCTGTTTACTGCCTTATATTTAGTAAATATTTTCTTTTCCTCAATGCCAGTCAGAGTTGACTGAAGCATTATTAACTTTGAAAGAAGGCACAGTTAGTATTTGTGAGCATCTTGGAAAGAGACACTTAAACTTCCAAGGGACTCTGTGAAAGCTGGCTGTGCGCAGTGCTCTTCAGCATCAGGCTTCAAGGCCACAGGTGCTACTGGAACTGTGAATGTGCATGCATGGGGGTGTGAGCACACCGTGTCCCCCATGGGTTTATACAATATTGACTTGTTTAAGTCTTAATTTAGCCTACAGGAAGCTGAATCTTGAATTTCAGTGTTTGTTTCTGCAGGAGACAGAGCCAAGATCAATACTGCTTGCAAAAACAGAGCAAATCAGACTTTTGTAGGATCATGACCCAGTCAATAGAGACTTCTATATTAGATGGTAGATAATGCCTGATTTTCGGAAAAACACGTTACAATTGATTGTAGAAATATTTTTGTACCAAAATAGAATTCTTTGTGTGAATGAGATGAGCAGGAATGGTTTCTTGCAGTGTGTTTTTTTGGTCTGTCAAAGACATAGTCTTTTGACATCAGAAACAAAACCAAGAAGAGATGCAGAGTTTTTGGCTGTTGGTGGGAACTGCATTGCAGTTTCAAGGAAGCAGACCATGAGATTTGGTTGGTGCTTATCGTGAATAAGAAGCAAACAAAATTATCTCGCTACCTACAGCCATAACATACCCTGTCAGTGTAATGAATTCAGTGTAATAAAGTGGTGATTAGTAGCGGCTGTCAGAGCTTTAGCTCTGGGGCTTAGAACCTGGATACAGGCTCTAGTCCTAAGTGGAATGTGACTTCTAAAATAGGTACATAAATCAGCCAAGAAAACCATTTTATAGCAAATGCGTTAATTGCCTGTCTGGGGATGTGCACAGACCTGTTTTCCTAGAGCACGCTCTATGTTCTGCACAGCTAAAATAGTCGTAAGTGGTGTCGGAGTCCGTGTCTGAGCCTCTTTCCTTTTTCTTCTCTGCTTCAGTGAACATTAACCCAATATATTCTATTCCATACACAAAGTGTTCTGGTGATAAATCTGGCTGGCTCTTTCATGCTGTCTGGGTGAAATGTGCTTTCCCATTTTTTGGTGGTGTGCTGCAGTGAGTACCTTTGTGGGGGGTGAGGAGGAGGCTGCTTCAGGACATGACTGACATGCTTCTATTTTCCATTTTCACTGCAAGTTAATCACAGGCTCTTCTGTTGTAATGTATGCTTCTGAGAGGACTTTTGTTCTAGCTATAGTTCTTCAAGTAGTGATTGGAGGAGGAGGAGGAGGTCGTTAGGCAGGGCTGGTAGATCCTGCTGCTGACTGGCACGGACACCCAGTGCAGACACTGGAATTGTTGTGATCAATGCTCTCCTGTTGTTGGCATGACAGACATGCAAGGAGATAAACTTTTCCCCCCATTTTATCTTCACAGCACTTCACAGAGTTCCTGGATGAGTTTTCACCCGATGTCCTAGGCCAGCTCTTGAATGATCCCTTCTTGTCTGAAAAGAATGAAATAATGGAAGTAGAACTGTCTCCAGCATCCCCAGCACCCCTCATCCAGGCAGAACACAGCTACTCCCTCTGCGGGGACTCTCGACCCCAGTCTCCCTTGACCCACATCTCGACTGATGACAACTTTAATGAAGGTAGTACACATGAGCCCTTGTTCACTTGTCATGATAATGCAGCAATGAAATGTTCTCGGTGTGGTGATGATGCACTAAGGGTGCATGTGAATGCTTTTTGCTAATTGATATATCTACAATGAAATTACAGAAGGAATTTTTCTTGTTGCTTTTTTAAGCCTTCAGGCATTGTGAATAAAGAAACTTGTCCATAGAGAGGGAAATTGTGCTCAGCGGAAGTTGCTAACTTTGCACTGTAAACATTTTTAATTAGAAGTGCTCATCAAAAAGAAATGGGAGAAGGGCCAGAAATACACTTGTTTCCATGAATCTGAATCTGTGGTTGTTGAAGATAAATGGAGACTGGTGAACTGAGTCAAATGAGGGCCACTGTGAAGTCTGGGTACTGTAGAATATGATGAGTAAGGAGAAGATGAGGTGGGTTTTGCTTGGTCTTCTGGAGAAAAGGCAAAGGGGAGATCTTATTGCTGTCTGTTTATCTGATGAAAAGGTGCAGAGAAGACAAAGATGGACTGCTGTGAGATACACAGTGATAGTACAAGAAGTAATGGCTGCAGGTTTCAAGAAAGGAGATTTGAACAGGTGTCTAGAGAGGCTGTGAAGTATTTATCTGTGGAGATAGTAAAAGCTGAGCTAGGCAAGGCCCTGAGCAACCTGATTCAAATTGGGCATACTCTGAATGAGGAGTTGGGCAGGATGATCCCCAGAGGTCTCTTAAAAGCTACATAATTTCATAACCTTTTAAACTACACTTGTTTTTCAGTAGTCAGTATCTGGAGCTTTCTGGTATCCCCACATGAAAATCAGATCATCTTACTTATGTTTCTAAATACATGCATAGGAATGTTGCTTCAGGTCCTGCCCCAGTCTTAAAACCTGTCTTGCTGAAGTCCTAGGGTTTTGGTTTTTTGCTTTTTTAGAAAATAAATAAAAAGGCAAAGAAAAAAAAATGCCTATCAAGAAGTCACTGGTGATCTTGTAGAGACATAACTGCAGTTTCACAGATTTTGTGATTGAAGGAAATGGTGATACACAGACGATGAGGAAAACCAACAGCATTTTTAGCAGCTATCTTTAATTCAGCAGTTATAAACATCTGGAGGGGGAAAAAGGGAAATGCAGGAATGGTGGGAGGAAGAGATCCAACCTTCTAGTTCTGCCATGAAGATACCTGCTGGCAGGAAGGAGAGTTCTAGGTAGTGGTTGGTGGAGGAGCAAGGCCATGAATAGCTCGTAACTATTAGGAATAATCACCGTGGCAAACTTTCACTCCTAATAATTGGTTTATGTTTTCAACATTAGCTTTACAGTCAAAATCAGTAGAGTACTAAGCTGCATCGCAATAAAAGGGAGAGAGATTAGTGCCTGTGTCTGAGCATTAACAAGCTAAGCTGTTTATGAAGATTCACCAGGACATGATTTTTCAAAAGCTGACAGTTTTGTAGTCCAAAATGCTCTCTTAAAACTAGATGCAGTCTGTTAGAGATCTCACAAGAGGACAACTAATAAAACCTGTGAGAAGGCTTTTCAGTGTGAGACAGGGTGATCTGAAAATCTTGCAGATGATCTGAAAACATCATCTACATAAAGGCTTCTTATTTTTTATTTCCCAACTGGTTTATGTGTATACCTTTAATACACAGAGGGGATCTTAATTGTGGCTGGAGAAATAAGCACAAGAAACTACAGAAACCAAGCTTCTCTGGAATTTAATAGGGAGAAGCTTTGAACTAGGCTAAAAGTGAGGGGAGTTTCCTTTGGGGAAAAATCCTGCAGAAATTCATACTGCTGAGACCACTGGGTAATTAATAGAGCTCTAGTCAAATGATGTTTTTAAAAGCCAAGAAACATTAACAAGGGGGTTTAAAAATAGAAAATGAATGGAAAGCATTTCATCTTCTGTTCGGTCTGCAGAGTGTTTCATAAGAGAGGAGGAGGAGGAGTTGTTCTTGGTGTTTGGGATTTTGTTTAATCTTAACCCTGAAATCGTGCTCACGACCTTTCAATACCTATCGATTTTAAAACAGTGAAGCTCAGAGAAACACTTAATCAAATTGCAGAATTACAGTTAATATGGCTGTCTGATAGAAATTCAAAAGCATGACCCTGATGATTTTCAGTCCTTGAGTCTGTGAGAGCAGGAGAGGGGGATTTCGTGGGTGGCAATACTGCGGGGTTTGACACTGGAGATTGAAAGCATCTCCATTGTTAGACAGTGGAGGTGAACAGTGCTCATGACAGCTCTGGTGAATGCCAGTCCCCTTGGTGGAGTAAGGGGCAGATACTGGGATCACCAGCATTCTTCTGGGGAGAGGAACTACAGGATGTGGAGGTGGGATCTGCCTGCCTTTAAAAATAGCCTTAAAAACTGAAGTTTGCTTCCATGGCAACAGGCCTGTTGGAGAGGCAGGGGTGACACTTCGGGGCACGTGGCCCATCGTGGGGCAGGGTTCTGATGGCCATGTGAGCCCTGGGTGACTCCAGCCATTGATCCCAGCCTTGTGGCACTAGGGCCAGTGTGCTACCACCAGGCCAGTCCCACATCATGTTGCTCTGCTACCTGCCTCTCTGCCTTCCTCCTTCAGTCCGTGCCTGCCTGTTGGAGGAGGGAATTGGACTTGGGAGTCATTTCCACCTGGTTCAATGGCACCCAACAACTGCAGCAATTTTCAACTACATGTGCCAAGTATGGGGTCCCAGAACCCCAGATTACAGGAAGGCTGAGAAAATGGCCCCTCTTGTTTGGAACATTATTTCCAAGACCAGTTTAAGCCCTTCAGTGCCTATTTCAATATTCTTTTCCCTGGTTATTGCTAGTGTGGTATCTCTGAAGGTGTCAGTCTCTAAATCTCTAGCCTATGAAAGCATTGGCAAGAGTAACTAGTTTAAAGCAGATGTGAGCAAGATGTCTGGCATTTAGTTGTTCCCCCCCCAATCTATTTTTATATTCAATTTTCATAAGCTTTTAAGACTAAAGATATTGAAGTGAGAGATTTACAGGCCTGACCTGCTTGATTTCAGCTGACTGATGATGTGCCTTTGTTTGCCCGAACTGGTCAATAAGGCACCTAGTCTGGGGAGGGCTCTGGGCTGTAACATGAAAAGGGAGGCCACATCCTCAGGTATCAATGAGCCACACCAGTTGCACTGCCACTTCTCTCAGCAGCTTTTCACTTTCTAGTTGTGAGGTGAGCCCTATTTTTTTTTTTTATTTTTTTTTAAGACAGCTGCATAGTAGCTGTGGAGAAGCATAGAGGATAGTTGTGAAGGGGAAAACTCTTGCTGGAAGAAGAGGAAGAAGCTGTGAGGGAAGGCTGAGAGAGAATAGGGCTGATGGATGGGGGCCTTTTGGGCCACAGGTTACAGTCATAAACGGTTATGGAAAAAGCTTTATTTTCTGTTAAAGTTGGTGCATGTCTGTTTTCAGTTTTCTGGTCTGCAGCCCTTTGGAAAGGGAGGGATGTGGGTCAGACAGCCAGGAGCAAGGTAGGAACCGAGTTTCAGTAGGGACTACGGCTAGCCTCCTGTGTGACTTGAGATGCGAGTGTAGGGTCCTTCCCTGCCCTCGGATGCTTAATCTTGTCAGCCATAGGCACAAACTTCAGGACAGAGGCTGCCCCTTGTTTTGAACATGTGAGATCCATGGGCAAGAACCAAGTACAAGTAATACTGAGGAGCTGATGTGCAGCAGGAACACGGAGGTAGAGGCTGCAGCATCTGCGTGGAGCTCTTCATCCTCTGGCATCAGCTCAAGTGATAAAGGGTGGTTTGCAGTGGGCACATGTTCTATTTTTCTGTGTGTTTTTTAGTTTGCAAGCCTGGCAGAGCTCAGACAGTGAAGAGCCAAGTAGTTGTTCCTATGGTTTCTCTCCAGAAATTGTGGCCAGGTGGGTGGGTGCATTCCTTTCCCCATCCCCTGAGGGCTCAGCTTTTGAGACTAATCTTGGTCCCCACCTGCCCCTTCTGATTGTGCTTTCGTGCTCAGGAATGCTTTGAAGTTACTGTTAGATTTGAAGCGGCTTGTCTTGGCTAAAGGTTTGACAGACTGATTGCAGAAATGGTATGTTTCTATTTTATGCTTAGCTGTGCCAAAACTGGCACTGGCCCCAGAATATAACCTGTATTGTTATGGGATTTTTTACTGCTGAGGTTGTGTTTTCCTGTAACGTGCTTTTAAAACCCAAATTTTCCTTTTATTCTTCAACTCCCATCTCCCTAGGTGTTTTGAAAAAGAAAAACAAGCAAACAAGAAACCCAAACCAAGCAAACTCCAAAAATCATTGTATATGGCTCCCACTTCTCCAGGGCAAATAGCCCTTCAATTATAAATCCAGCCCTCATCTCAGACAGTGCTTTGCACAGGAAAATGTTGGCTTTTGTATGGAGTCCACAAGCAGTAATCAGTGTCGTGCGCTGTCTCTTAGCATAGAAGCACCTGTGGGCTTGAGGCTCAGCATGGTCTTCATACATTTTATATGTATACATATATATATGCACACATAATATGTGTATGCATATATGGTGTATATATGTCATAATATATTTATTATGTATGTTAGGTTATATTATATATCCTTTTTTTATATATATATAGTCTATGTACATATGTAGAGAGATACATTGTCCTGCTTCTGCCTGTTTTTCTCCAAATACTCAGTCAATGAAATGTGAACAATGAAAATGCAACCTCCTCTGCCCTGAATTTAAAGAAAATGGAACTGGACAAAGAAATTAATTTGTGTTTTGAAAAGATGCTGTCAAAGCCATACCAATAATTTTTGCAAGCACATTCCAATGCAACTTTTTTCCTGTGTGGGTTTTTTATTTTTGTGTGTTTATTTAGGAAAATGGGGAGGAAGCCATGTAGTGGTTATAGCCTGTAACTGGGTGATTTTCATGTGGAAGGGTAGCAGTTGGTCTTTGCCAGCACGTGCAGTTTTAAAGGGTGAGAAGACTTCTGAAATTTTATACATCCAACGTTTGAAATCTCAGTAGTTCACTCTGAATCAAGCCTGTAACTTCTGCTTGGGCAGTAGTGTGTCTGAAAAATGTCAGAGGTGTGCATTTTGGTGCTTACTTGTGCTTACTGTTAATAAATGGCAACTTTATTTGCAGTGATAACTCCTCTAGTTTTCAGTTCCACAACTGTGATCTCCTTCTGGCCTTTCTTCCTGCTGGAGTAAAGAACCATCTGTTCTCAGAAACCTCTTTCCCCAGGTGTTCGTAGGCTGTGATTTAAGTTTCCTCTTGATTTCTGCTTAGATACAGTTTAAATGAACGGTACTTCCTTGGTGTTTCCCTACAGGGAACATCTTCTGGACACTGAGCTGTTGCGATTCCTTTCTAAACAAAGAGACATTTGCCATCATTTTCAAAACTCTGTGTCAAGTGACTGTAGGAGCTAATTTCCCAGGAATAGTTTCCCTAGAGATGAATATTAGGGGGAACACTCCTCCCACTTCAGTCCTGCTGTTTCTGAAACCAGTGATCTCATTCTCTGTACTGTTGCACTGGGAGTTTGTGCTCAGTTATGCGCTGTGAGCATCAAGTCCTTATAATGTGTGTCAAAGCCTGATTGCTGCCATAGCACAGATATGCCTTTACAACATCCGTGCAGGTTGTGGGGAGAAAAATTCAGATGGGTAAGAGAGAACTCTTTTATTTGAACACAGTGCTTCTGTGGATAACCTTCATATCTGTAAAAGTCAATTTTAAAAAGCATAGTCTTTTAAAGGACATTTAATAGTATCAAGCTATAAGGCTGTCAGTCCGAGATACCACCTCAGTCTGTGCCTCATTCCCATATATATATAAAGGGTAATGCTATAAAAATAACATTTTTCAATCCTCATGGACTGTGTCCCAGGTGACAGTTATGCTCGCATAAAGTCTTAATCTGAAAGGAAGTTAAATCAGAACCTGTAACCTCAAGACGCCTCCTGGCTGGTTTTACATGACAAGTTGATTTTGAAAACTGTGAAATTCTCTGCAGGAAAGAGGGTATTGACTCTGGGTTTTTTTAGGTATGGGAAGAACAATGTGTCCTTGTTTCTATCTTAATAACTTTGATAGTGATAAAAATAATCTGTGGATTTTAGATGGACTCCATGCCTCTCAAAGCAGGGATGTCGGTATGACTGGTGATCCTTTGTTAGGAGAAAGGCTACTTCTGCTGTGCATTGTGATTACTGTGTATCACTGCTGCTCATCTTTGCCCATTTATTTAATTTTCCCTTCCTGGCACTTTAAAAAGGACCCCAATGTTTGGTAGTCAAACAGTGTCTCCTTTGTCGAGGCAGTTTCGAGGGCTTCGGTTTCATTATTTGCGGTGGGAGTGTGTGTGCACGCTGGGAGGAGGAAATGCCATCTGGAAAATCTGTAAGAGAAACTGTTTGTCGATGAATGTGGGCTCTCACCTCACGGAGGAGAGGGGGAGTAGCAGCAGTGGCGTTGGAGTTCAGCATTTCAGGCATGATAAACGGGGCTTGTGTCTTCCAGGGGGTGTTACATGAGCCCAGAGCCTGGTACTAGGGACGGTGTGAGCCCAGGGGAAAGACAAGGAAGCAGTTATTTCTCCAGAACGCTCCAACTTGCCTTGGGGAGGTTGGAAAGGCTCAGAATGCAGAGCTGGGGATGCCAAACTTCCCTGTGAGCAGCATGTCCAGCAGCACGCCCCAAATCTGTGCATCAGCAGAGGTCCTTTTGGGTGCATGGTGGGGTGTTTCAGCCAACAATGAGCAAGTGGCCATTTCCCCTCCAAACAAGTTACAAGCCTCTTCCAGGAGGTGCTTTCCCCTTGCGGTTAGTCAGGTCCCAGTTTGCAGCTCTATATCTGTGCTGTAGAGCTAGTGAGCACCCTTGGATCCTGCTGCTAGCTGTACAGGGGCGGCGACCTCGAAGGTATGATCCAGCAAGGACTGAATACTTGTGTGAAGTACAGCTTTGCAAATGTGGACCCTTGATGAAAATTTAAGCACCATCCAAGCCAAAGTGTTTTAGTAACATGCGATGGGCCGAGTCTGGGGCTGTCTGCTGCTGCATGTGGCACACCTGTGCAGAAGCCGTGTGGGCCGTGCACCCAAGCCCTGTGGTTCATGATGGCAGTACAAGGTCTGTCATGTTGAAGCCCTTTTGCTCAAATCCATGACACAGCTGTGGAGAGGGATTATTTAGATGTGCTTGGCTGGAGAACAGTTTGACTAATTAGGGATCTTCTTGCATTACCCTGTCCAGAGATGTCTCTTCTGATACCCGTTTAAAGCACTTTGATTGGCAGTCTGTTGTGGTCCCCTTTAAGTTTCTGGTTTTGTCTTTAGCTGTTTTATTTCTTGCTTGGATAGTGAACTTTGAGGAGGCGAGAGCTGCCTCTTCATTCTGCTTGTTCCTTCATGCTTTTGCAGGTCTTATTTGCAAGCTTATTTTAAATGATGTGCAGTTCATGCATCTGTTTTCTATGTGACTGTGATCTAGCATGGTGGTAGTGGTGGTACAGGTTGTTTTTTACCCTTCAAGATTAGCTTCAGTGGTACACCCCTCATGTGGGCTTGTTTGCCTAGTGGTGCTGTGTCCCTTTTTACTGTAGGGTTAAAAAAATAGAGGAAAATCATGTTGTTTCTCTAAATACTTGCATCCTTTGTACTTGAGAGTGAGGGAGAGGTACAGAGTGCATCTCTAATTTCCTTTATTTATAAATATGCAAAACCTCAGATGCAACTTGGTTATCTATGCAAAATTGTTTCTGTTAAACTCTTTAATCAATAGTGCTGCAAGAGGAGACTCCAGGGAGACCTTATAGCGGCCTTGCAGTACCTGATGCGGGCCTACAGGAGAGCTGGGGAGGGACTTTTTTATAAGGGCATGTGGTGGTAGGACAAGGGGCAACAGTTTTAAAGAAGAGCAGGGTAGACTTAGATTAGACATTAGGAAGAAGTTCTTTACTATGAGGCTGGTAAGACAATGGAACGGGTTGCCCAGAGAAGTTGTGGATGCCTCATCCCTGGAAGTGTTTAAGACCAGGCTGTGTGAGGATCTGAGCAGACTGCTCCAGTGGGATGTGTACCTGCCCATGGCAGGGGGGGTTTGGAACTACAAGATCTTTAAGGTCCCTTCCAACTCAAGCCATTCTATGATTCTATTAAATGAATGTGGGAAGCAAAGGACATCTTTTTAGTTACTTTGTAAACTTTGTTTCTCTGTACTTCTATCAGAGAGGGTGAAATTTAGTCAATATTGGACAAGATTTTCTCAGGAAAGGAGACTTGGACAAGTTTGAAGAATTACTTGGATAGAATAATGTTGGATAGAAATAATTTCTAAAAGGAAACCAAAGGTCTCTGGGAATTATGATATTAAAAAAGACTGTACAGTTGAAGTAAGAATTTTTTAGCTTATTTTCTCATTTTCCTACCCTGCCATCCCATAATATTATATAGAACAAGGAAAGAAGCAAAATATTGCAGTTGTGCAGAGAAACACAGGTATCCTAGAAGGCTGCACGTGGTGTTGTTAAGAGACTATGTTTTTTTTTATATCTGTGTATGAATACATATATATTTACAAATGTTTTTAACACACCCAGAAGGAATATGTATTACTGCTGCCCTGCACAAACACAGCCCTTCTTGGTTGTTGTTTTTCATGTATGCCTAAATCACACATATTGATTATTGCTACAGAGGTGATGCTTAGAGAAGCACCCAAATCCCTTTCTGTTGAAAACCATCATCATAATGTATGTGGTGTGCAGCATAGAGAGAAGTTAACTTGCATGTGTTGTGCACCCAAAGCCAAGCACTTGTGCATTAACTCAGTCCCCAGAACGGACTTCAAACATTTTAAGCTTTTATTGTGCAAAATGCTACACAGCCTTTTCCCTTTTGGGTATAGTGGAGAAAGGCAAGTGAAAAGGGAAAGTCCACTTGTGATACATTGGGTAGACTGTACTAGCATAGCTCATGTTCACCGCATGTGGTGGAACCTGGGGGAGGATTAGAGCCTTTGAAATAAAGACAAGACAAAAAGGGTTTGTTTGCTTCTTGGACACCTTGCTGTAGGTATGCACAATGTGCAGTGCTTACACAGTACTGAGGAAATTATGTCCCATTTTGAGCTTTCTCTCTTGCTTTATCACATGTGCAGCATCTTACAAGACATTGCATGTCATATCTAGGACCAAGCTGGAGTCGCAATAAGTGCAGCTGAGAAAGTAGAGGACATGTTTAAAGTTTTTCCTGTTGGAGAGAATATTGCTCAGAACTGACTTTGTCACTTCACAAGGCTCCTGCCTTTTAAAAAAAGGCAAGTGCAAGATGGGTGCTAGACAAGAGTCTGCAAGAAAGGTGGGACAAGCTTGGTGACCGAAGCAGCACACAAAAACTTTCTGAAGAATGTAATTTTATTCTTGGACACAGGAGATAAAGATCTGAGATGTATATGCCAAAAACCCTGGGTTGCTGTTATGAATGGGGCTTTTGGATGCTTGATTTGAAATTCTTGGTGTTTAACTTGCAGAAGTGGTAGATGCTCACAGCAGCACCTGAAAACTCAGTGCATACTGTATTTTGATAAAATATAATAACAGTGCTAAATCATACGAAAAATCCAATTCCAGCTGTCTCCAGTTGGCCATTTTAAATTATTAGATACTTTTTGGCCTTAATCTCTCTATGGCTCACTTGAATTTTCAGGACCCCTGTGGAAATTAATTCAGGTTGGTGAAGCATTTCCTTAGGAGGGAATTAAACAGCTCTATGGGAACAGAATCTGAATTGCTTTTGGTAAAGGAGAGATGAGGCTGTGCATGAGACAACAAGAATAACAAAAACATTGATAACAAAACATGGAATAGCCCCTCAGTTAGGGGAGTGCCTTATGTTCTGCTTGTTGGGTAAGGCACAGGTTCTGTAGAGAAATTGTTTGATCCCATTATTAACACGTTCCTATTTTTAGGTGTATGTAAAGTGCAAAAGTACACTGAATTAAATCTTCCTAGTTATTTCTTAATACCTGGGATCTTTGCCATGCTAATGTTTGGTTGACATAGTCTGTATGTGGAATTTAACAGTGCTAATGCATTGCACATTGAAGTGTTACACAGAATTACACAGAATTATCATAGAGGCTGGAATAGACCTTTGAGATCATCAAGTCCAGCCTGAGACCGGACACCACACCACCTAGCTAGAGCACGTCACTAAGTGCCACATCCAATCTTTCCTTAAACACCTCCAGGGATGGCGACTCCACCACCTCCCTGGGCAGTC